>CM060951.1:147595922-147715922 GCA_030765055.1 Mantis religiosa
AGAAAGGAGAGAGAGAGTGAGAAAGGAGAGAGAGAGAAAGGAGAGAGTGAGAAAGGAGAGAGTGAGAAAGGAGAGAGTGAGAAAGGAGAGAGAGTGAAGGAGAGAGTGAGAAAGGAGAGAGAGTGAAGGAGAGAGAGTGAGAAAGGAGAGAGAGTGAAGGAGAGAGAGTGAAGGAGAGAGAGTGAAGGAGAGAGAGTGAAGGAGAGAAAGGAGAGAGAGTGAAGGAGAGAGAGTGAGAGAGAGAGTGAAGGAGAGAGAGGAGAGAGAGTGAAGGAGAGAGAGGAGAGAGAGTGAAGGAGAGAGAGGAGAGAGAGTGAAGGAGAGAAAGGAGAGAGAGTGAAGGAGAGAAAGGAGAGAGAGTGAAGGAGAGAAAGGAGAGAGAGTGAAGGAGAGAAAGGAGAGAGAGTGAAGGAGAGAAAGGAGAGAGAGTGAAGGAGAGAAAGGAGAGAGAACGAGAGAGAAAGGAGAGAGAACGAGAGAGAAAGGAGAGAGAACGAGAGAGAAAGGAGAGAGAACGAGAGAGAAAGGAGAGAGAACGAGAGAGAAAGGAGAGAGAACGAGAGAGAAAGGAGAGAGAACGAGAGAGAAAGGAGAGAGAACGAGAGAGAAAGGAGAGAGAGAGAACGAGAGAAAGGAGAGAGAACGAGAGAGAAAGGAGAGAGAACGAGAGAGAAAGGAGAGAGAACGAGAGAGAAAGGAGAGAGAACGAGAGAGAAAGGAGAGAGAACGAGAGAGAAAGGAGAGAGACGAGAGAAGGAGAGAGAACGAGAGAGAAAGGAGAGAGAGAGAGAGAAGGAGAGAGAGAGAGAGAGAAGGAGAGAGAGAGAGAGAGAAAGGAGAGAGAGAGAGAGAAAGGAGAGAGAGAGAGAGAGAAAGGAGAGAGAGAGAGAGAGAAAGGAGAGAGAGAGAGAGAGAAAGGAGAGAGAGAGAAAGGAGAGAGAGAGAGAGAAAGGAGAGAGAGAAAGGAGAGAGAGAGAGAGAAAGGAGAGAGAGAGAGAAAGGAGAGAGAGAGTGAGAAAGGAGAGAGAGAGAGAGAGAGAGAAAGGAGAGAGAGAGAGAAAGGAGAGAGAGAGAGAGAGAAAGGAGAGAGAGAGAGAGAGAAAGGAGAGAGAGAGAGAGAGAAAGGAGAGAGAGAGAGAGAGAAAGGAGAGAGAGAGAGAGAAAGGAGAGAGAGAGAGAGAAAGGAGAGAGAGAGAGAGAAAGGAGAGAGAGAGAGAGAAAGGAGAGAGAGAGAGAGAAAGGAGAGAGAGAGAGAGAAAGGAGAGAGAGAGAGAGAAAGGAGAGAGAGAGAGAGAAGGAGAGAGAGAGAGAGAAAGGAGAGAGAGAGAGAGAAAGGAGAGAGAGAGAGAAAGGAGAGAGAGAGAGAAAGGAGAGAGAGAGAGAAAGGAGAGAGAGAGAGAAAGGAGAGAGAGAGAGAAAGGAGAGAGAGAGAGAAAGGAGAGAGAGAGAGAAAGGAGAGAGAGAGAGAAAGGAGAGAGAGAGAGAAAGGAGAGAGAGAGAGAAAGGAGAGAGAGAGAGAAAGGAGAGAGAGAGAAAGGAGAGGAGAAAGGAGAGAGAGAAAGGAGAGAGAGAAAGGAGAGAGAGAAAGGAGAGAGAGAAAGGAGAGAGAGAAAGGAGAGAGAGAAAGGAGAGAGAGAAAGGAGAGAGAGAAAGGAGAGAGAGAAAGGAGAGAGAGAAAGGAGAGAGAGAAAGGAGAGAGGGAAAGGAGAGAGAGAAAGGAGAGAGAGAAAGGAGAGAGAGAAAGGAGAGAGAGAAAGGAGAGAGAGAAAGGAGAGAGAGAAAGGAGAGAGAGAAAGGAGAGAGAGAAAGGAGAGTGAGAAAGGAGAGAAGGAGAGAGAGAAGGAGAAAGGAGAGAGAGAAAGGAGGGAATGCAGAGAGAATGAAGCTATGTCAGTTGCCAAGATTATAGTTTCATCACGACCCAACATTTCAAAATTCGAGCAAAGCAAGGATCCAGTTAACATTGGATCAGAAACTGAATCCACTGAAATGCTCATGTCATCCTCAGTCTCATTCCTGCATAGAATATTTTGAGCTTTTATGTCTGCTATCCGTTTCGAAGTTATGCCGAGAGGCAAAATGCATTTTATAAGTGTCGTGAGAAATTTATAGAAATCATTACAAATCCTCTTTTCGAGTTCATGGTTGTCCTCATAGGCAAGTAGCAAATTTTTAAAATTACTTTTGTCATTTGAATGACCGCTTTGAAGTTCCTTAAATTCACCGTTGCTGTCATCCATTGTTATCGTTGTGAGGAAGCCAGGAAGTTTTCAGTGACAGGAATAAGCAGGAATGAATTTACGTCCCTTACTGTTTACGGTACCACAGGTGGACACTTCTACATAAAAAGGAATAATTAGTAAAAAGTTCTTTCCAGATACTTCCCGGCACTTGTCGAATATGAGGTCTTAATGAACTCTGCCATTGTCGGTAGGAATGAGCTGAAGTACAGTAACCTAAACTTTAATTTAACCATTTAATTTTCAAAGAATATAAAGTAACTGATTTTCTGCGATTATATATTTTCTTTAGTAATTTAATTTTTCAACATTTATACACTCCAAAATAAGTTGGCGCCTATTTTCTTACTACAAATACTCCATTCTCGCATTCACATTGGGTTCTTGTGAACGACCCGAGACAATTCTCCGATGAATAAACCTTCCATAGTTTTAAATGTGAAACCATCGATATACTTTCCATTAGCTTAGGTAATCTATTACTTAGAAATGCCCAAATATCTATCAAGTAAATGGAAATATGGGCCTTTATGTTATTTAGCGTATCGGAATACAGTTTGGAAAGTTAAGGAACATGCAAATTAAACTGAAATCCAGGGTCAAACCTCCAACTGCAATTTTAACAATTGGACAGAGTATTCTAAAACATAAAAAGGAAAACTAGCCTTTGGCTAAGCAAGGTCCTTTAACATTAAATGTCGAACTATGACGTCAGTAATAACACTAGTCAAGTGGTTTTGGTACAAAGTACATATAAAAATTCTATATTGTAATGCGACAATGTTAAATCAGAAAATGCCCATCATATTAGGATTAAAAGTTTTGTCCTGCAAGTTTTATAACATAGTTGAATTTACTGTATAATTTTGAAGTGCTTTGTGTTTGAAAGGAGCGATAAAAGTTAGTGCAGTGACCTTTTCTGTTCTTAGCATTAATGTGAAGTACTTTTTAAATGTAACATGTAAGAGGGGATTTTTATTGAGCCACAAATTGTGAAGTTAATGAATAAAAACTTCAAAGAAAAATTAAGTCAGAACTTGCAGCCAGGCGTTCTTTAAGGATGTCGAAGGATTCCTAGGTAATACAAGAGCAGAAAACCTTGTCATATCAGTGTGAACTCTTAGAGAATTATAAAAATTTAGATAAAGAATGTCACTAAAAATGCACTTACATTAGATTTCTTCCGTACCAATTTGGGAGCGGTTAGTGACGAACTGAGAAAGGTTCCATCAGGACATTTTGGAATAGAAAGCCGCTATAAAGGTAGATGGAACCCTTCAATGTTAAGCGACTACTGTTATATTTTGAAGCGTGAAGGATACATATGCCACAGAAGGAAGTGTCATCAAAAAGACTCAACCCTCCACCATCAACATCGAGCAAATGAATGTTGCAATATTCTTGTAAAAATTGTGCATTAGGCCCAGGACACTAGAGTAAGATAATTTTATGGCATTAAGTATGTTATATATTGTACAAATATAGTGTAGACCTCCCTTCTGTTTTTAGATATAGGAATTTAAAAACCTGCTATAACAATTGGAAGGTGATGACGAAACTAACTGCGTTTACAGAATCAAGTCCAAGTTAGTTAGGTCCAGCATGTTTTATCTTTGCATCTGAAAAAAGTTTTGTTGATCAGTGTAATTTAAGGGTAATTATTAGGCAATTTCTGAAACCATGTTTTCTGGTATAAAAGTAATCAAATATACCTAGCCCATCTCTAAAACCCGGAATTTCTGTGATGCGTTTCGCCAATTTCAATTTCGAATGGTCACTAAGGTACGAGAGCACCAGTTAAGAATTACCATAAGTTAAAGAATTCATGAATGCTAAATGATTCACAGTATCTTTATAGCAACTGCGCCGCAGTTGCTATATATTAAAGATTTCATACAGTCTTTTCAGAATAAGGCAGAACCAAGCTAAAAATCTTACCCAGATAGCTCTCCCTAACCGAGACGAACTCGGGACCTCTTACATGTAAGGCACATTTACCTATACCAAAAGTAATATGAAGCGATGTCTAACCTCGACTGGGTCCTATTTGCTTCCATTGATATCTTTTAGAAACACTTGTTAAACAAGGCATTTACCTAGATAGTGTACTCGTATACTAGTAGTACATAGTACGGTTTTGTAATATCTACACTTTTGCACCACTACTCGGTTGGACTAATTTATCCTCCACACTTTCAACTCTAGCAAAAGATTAACTAGTCTGGTGTAAGGTTCATTTTATTTTTTCAAATTAAACTAGTTTATTTTGGTTACCTGCCGGTATTTTAGTGTGAAAATGTATGCATTTGGAACACTTTTCAGAACGTGGTATACTTAAATTGATGTTACACTCGAGCCTAACTTGTGCATCTTAAAATTCTGAGGAAGCTTACCCCCTCCCAACAGTTTTTTTCGTGTATAAATCAATATTTCTATATAATAAATTATACATCAAGGAACAGAGATCGAGCAGATCAAACAATGAAGACTTTTTGAAGTTTCTACTTAAAAAAAGAAAACCAAATTTCTCCATGTTCGGAAATTCGCTTAAAGAATTTTCAGGTACAACTTAATTCTTATACACCATTAATTAACTCTTGTTTAAATATCAACTGGCATTAACCCCAGTTCTCGACTATTCAACAAACATTGCTCATTTTTTCCATGAATTTAAATACGCGTTACTTTTCTTATATTTCTTAGAGTTATTACACGGCTTTCAGCAAAAAGGTATATACGAAATTAGTTTACTCTAGTCATACGTTTAATATGATTATGGAAGGCTCGAAAACTGGGGCCGAAGACTAAGTGGCAATATAAGCTATGCTAGCAATGATGCATTGAAAACATGAACCACTGTGGCTTCAACAGATTCGAAATAAAAATAGTGATAGAGGAATGTTCTCTGAAGCTAACAAAATTGTGTATCTATTCTAAATCCTTTCAGTGTCTAACCAATGAGGAACTTGGTGCAAGTGTAATAAAATCAAATTCGAGTAACGATATATCAGACAACAGCAATTAATCAGGCTTTAAATGGAAAGAATAAAATTGTCAAATCAAAGCTATCTCATTTAGCTTTGATTAAAGCATTGAGGAATGATTTAAGAATGTCTTGTGATCTGATGCTTCGAACTCTTGAATTTAGTCTAGCAGTATTATAGCCGAGTCTCCAGATTCAAATTATCCTAAAGGAATAACCATTCTAGGATTAAACTCCTTTGAAACAGACATGTTGCAACCCGGCTAACAAACTAATTTTAGACCCAAAATGCCAGTATAACTTTCTAGGTGCTTCATTAAAGAAACTTGTGCCCGCCTCTGTAGCTCAGGTGGTAACTTATCTGGCTCGCGTACAAAACGTTATGAGTTCGAATCTCGGCCAGGACGAGTAATATATGGATAAGGCTTTTTCCCAGTGTTTTCCCTTATACTGAAAGATGAATTTCTTTCAAAATTCTTTAAATTTATAAATACGGGAAAACTTTCAGTTATGGGTTTACATTACCGAAATATAAAATCTAGTTTAGCTCTAATAATTTATTCTAACTACACGAGCTGTAAGTTTTGACTATAAAGAGAAACATTATCGATGGAATTTAGTAATGTACTACATTTAAAATTAAGTACGAAATTGTAATCAACGAGAAGTTATGACGATGTTTGAATTCAAAAAGCCAAAAAATCGGGGCACAGTAACAGTGAAAATGGGCCGATTTTTAAAACTTTAGTTCCTCTCAGCTTATCTGATTTAACGTATGTAATACTGGGTGCGTAAAAAGTATGGAACAATGCCTGTAACACCGCGGTTGCAACTTTGAAGTGATATTTTTAGAAAAGCTGTGATACATCAACATGCCCTCACATTACTATTGCTAATAAAGCGTGCGAGTTTTTTTTAAAAAAAAAAAACATAGCAACATTTCTTTTAATCTGCACTCTTGCAGTCCTCAAGTCTCAAAACATACAAATATCGTTTCAAACCGCAATTTAAACTTATTGGAGACCTAACTGCACGTACATTGAGCAAAGGAAAAGCGTATCATTACTTCAAATTTAGTAGTTTGAGTTAAACAATATAGTAGGCTACTTCAATACCCATGGACTGAATAAATACAGACAAAAGCTAAGTTAATAAGAACAATACTTCATTGCAAAGTCTTCCTGAAATTAATTAGTAATGGCACAACTTACAAAAAGACAACGAACTGAAATACTAATGATCGGATATGGTGCTAGGACCCAAGAAGAGGTTTGTGTCTAATGAAATGCATTCCAGAACGAAGAATTACTCATACTACAGCGATCAAAATTTAAAAAAAAGAATCAATGAAACTGAAGTACTAGTTTTCGAAGGCCAAAACTAGTTAGAGATGGCGATAAAGCTCTTGATGTTAGTGTGAGAAAATCTACATTTATCTACTCGCCAGCTTCTAAGACTAAAGTCCGTCAAAAGTCGATATGCAGCTTAATGAAGGCAGTCTAATGGCACCTACATATACAAGGTAGAGCTGCTGCAAGAACTCGGTAAAGATGAGTGACTGACGTACTCTGTTCAAAAAAGCATCTACCTGTATGTTCCGAGATCTGAGAACCATATCATTGAAAAAATGTTTCCATTAAAAAAAAGGTCACGCCCTTTTCACAATCACAGTAATATGAAAACATTATATATTTCAGCTTTTCTAAAAAACACAGCTATATACAAAAGTCTTACATCTAAAGATCTTACATCTATTCTAAATCAACGGTGCGTCATCAGTTAAAATAACTAATCAAAACACTTGCGATTAAATTCCTTTTATATTGCACATCATAAGCCAGTCGTGTTTTAAAAAACGAAAGCAGGCTTAAAGACCAATTTAAGTTCCATTCGACATCGCGGTGTATCATTACCTCTGCGCATAAGTCCTTAGCCTCATTCTACCTAATGAAATAGAAATGTCAAATGCAAAGGGCTAATAGTGATTAGAACTACAGCGGTTCAAACTCCACCATGAATACAACTTTTTAGAAGAAAAGTTTATTTTACAGTGTAATTCCAGTTACAAATTTATGTTTTAGGATATTTATTCGCCCACAAAACATCACTGTTCTAATACACAAATATATTCTTAAATGCGAAAAATATAGAGTCTTAACTCCGATTCTTTTACTTCCCACATTCGTCTACATTATAGCTTTGAAAACTAAGATAATGCACATTTATTTTAATATTAATATCTAGTTAAAATATTTTGTCTATTAAAAGTTATACTGTCGTATAACTAATTTTATTTTTACGTGGAACAATTACTTCTGAATTGAATCGAAGCCATCGAGCACGTGCCTCTAGGGTTATCTACATAATTTTTTTCCATATAACGTATGTAATGCAAGTAATATAAATCAATAAATTTTAGTGAACGTTTTATGCATTCAAATTCCTAACTGCTCTTGTTTGAAGGAAGTGGGAGTGTATATAAGGTGCTTATTGCTAAAACTATTTAAACTTCTTTAGCAAAATTCCAAATAAAAAATGCAATGAATTCTGACATTTCAGGTTTATGTTCACCAGTCCACCAAATTTAACCAAATATCAATTATTTCGTAGGTCACAGTAAGCATCCAGAAAATTCTACTGACATGCTTGCTAATAATGTATGGCGTTTAGAATGTCTTATACAGAATTAAGACATTTTTTAACTGAAACACTAATCACAGTGCAAGAGCACAATATTTAGAATATGCAGTAAGTAATAAATAAGCTTTGCTTGCATTCCACATAAAAACGATTTTAGATTTCTTGACAAAATGTATGTTACAGAAAATTAATTTAAGATTTCTTACCTTTATTTTTCGACGTAGAAAGCGCTAGAAACAAGAGCCCTATAGAGCTACTGACTTCCCAACTGCCAGCAAATAACTAGCCACTGTTACTCCTAAATATTCCCCGCCCCTTGCTTTCAGTATACATACGACTCTACCAGTTAGCAAAGAAAGTTGAAAAGATATTCCATTTCTTACCCTATTCTGCTTCAGTGATATTACACTATATTCATTGCTTAATGCTTTAGAGTTCAGATTTGCCTATTTATCGTTTTTTTTTTTTCACCGCATAACGCACAGTATGTTGTACTTCCTCAGACGAAAGAAAAAAAAACAAATTAAAATTTGTTTTAAATGTCACAAAATATAAATACAACGCTGAGAGAGTGATTAAGAATGGAGCACTCTACTTTTCTGTATAAAAGTCTACTATCTCTACCAAATCTGAGTACATCACTATAATAATCTGTCTTCAGATTTTGAGTAATTAACATATAATAAGGCATTATTTGATTAATAAAATTTAATTTTGTAAGTACATTATAATTATTAAGCTAAAGGTACCATACAATTTTTTCTAACTAAACAAAAGGAAGAGGAAGGAACGAAGGAGGAAGGAAGGAAGGAAGGAAGGAAGGAAGGAAGGAAGGAGGGAAGGAGGGAAGGAAGGAGGGAAGGAAGGAAGCTAAATATTTGAAGCTTTTTACTCAAAATATCAAATACCCACAAAGTTGTACGAGGGTGGTCTGAAAAGTTTCCAACCTAATAAAGATACAAGACTTGTTTTCATATACTTTTTTTATTTATTTATTTTTCAACATAGTCTCCTTACAACTCTACACACTTCTTCCAGCAATGCTTCCATCTCTGTAACCCGTCCAAATAGTACTCGGCGCTTTTCTCTGCAAAATAATTGTTCACGAAGGTGATTGCCTCTTCCTTTGACGAAAATCTCTGTCCTTCGAGCGCAATTTTCAAATAAGGGAACAAAAAGAAGTCGCTTGGGGCTAGATCTGGTGAGTAAGGCGGATGGTCGAGCAGTTCAAACAGTAATTCGTGGATTTTCGCCATTGTAACAGCTGAGGGTGATACGATGCGTTGTCTTGGTGAAACAGGATTTTATTTTTCTGCAAATGTGGCCGTTTTTTCGCAAGTTCTGCCTTCAGCTTGTCAAGTAATGATGCGTAGTATGCTCCTATAATGTTTTTTTTTTTTTTTCCCCTTTTTGAAGATAACAGACTAAAATAACTTCATGGCTACCCTCCCCCCCAAAAAAAAACAGTCGCCATCACTTTCCCAGCCGAAAAAAAAAAAACCGTTTTTGCTTCTTTCTGGAGCTGGTTCCCCATTTTCACTCCACTGTTTGGACTGTTTCGGGCGTATACTGGTGTACCTATCCAAGTTTCATCTACAGTAATTTAATCGGTGCCAAAACTCGGATTTAATGTGCCTAAACTACGCCAACAGAGCGTTGGAAATGTTCATTCGAACACGTTTTTGGTCTAAGGTGAGCAAACGCGGCACCCAACGCGCGTACAGCTTTCTTATGTCTAAATGTTGATTGAATATGTGACAAACACGTTCTTTTGACTTGTTCATAGCCTCTGGTACCTCTTTCACTTTAATTCGGCGGTTGGCCAGCACCATTTGGTGAACGACGATGTTTCCGTCGGTAGTTGCAGGTTTTGGACGCTCTTACGGCCACGTTTAAATTCTTGCGTAGGTGTATTGCCTTTCAAAAACAAATATTAAATGACAGCCCGATACTCAATTTTGTCCATTTTCATAAAAACACTCACATCAACTCACTCAAACGACTGTTACATAACAATTGAGCGTTCAAAATGGCTGAAACTTTGGCGAGTAACTGTCAGATGCACAACGAAATGTACTAGCTTTTATTTACGAGTGCTGTCATCTTCATGTCGAGGTCGGAAACTTTTCGTACTATCCTCGTAGCGTTAAATCCATAGAATATTCTCAGCCAGTAATACAGTACTCAAATTGAGTTCAATGTAAATAAAAGTAATTTGATATGTTAATTGATGGTAAGAAGAGACTTTCAAAATAGAATAGAAGGAAGAAATATATTTTCCAAATAGAAAATAAACTAACTCTAGTATCATTTAATTTCACCAACAGTACATAACCAAGAACATCCACTAAAAATACGTTTATTACAGACGTTTTTCTATGCCTATTTCATCATTCAGGGATAAGTTTCACTGATCGTTGAAAATCCTTTAGAAATCAAAGTAATAAAAAGCACCAATTTGAACGAATAGTATATTGTTGTAATAGTCAAGGGTAAACATCATAGATTTGAAGTAAGCCTTTGATGATGTGAACTTTAATCTCACATGGGTCATTTCTGAAAAGTAGTTGTTATTATATAGGTAATTATTTATTTTCTTCGGCTTTTAAGGTGAGAGGACGAATAATTGAACGTGTCGGTATGTCTTAAATTGGTATCTATAGGTACATTATTTGAAGCACTCACCAACGAAATGAGACACAAATGCAATGTTTGTTGTTTAGGTTGTTTATGATTCGGAAGGCAGAAAAGCATAGAAACAACGTTCAATTGTTCATATACGAGGGCTGTTCAATAAAGAATGATCATAATTTTTTTACGGTCATAATTTTTGGCACTAAAATGCAATCTTACTATATTCTGTTAGCTGAATGTGAAACAAACATGCCGTAGTGGTTTCATTGTTGGTACTCCTGGTTCCCGCATGTGAGAACCAGGCCAGTTCAGACATGTTCAATATCGCCTACCGCTGTAATGGAGGTAACACGCGAGGAACAATATGCGGCTTGGAAATTCTGCTTTCGTCTCAACAAATCTTCAGTTGAGGCCTATACAATGTTACAGGAGGCCTATGGAGAGTCTGTTCTTCCCTACAGCACAGCTCGAAGGTGGTTTAAAATGTTAAAAGAGGAGATACAATCAATTTCATAGGAAGGTGGACCCGGTGCTCCAGTTACTGCTCTTACTGAAGAAAACATCAACACTGCTGCTGCCATTGTGAGAGAGGATCGACGAATTACCTTAAGATCACTTTCTGGAATACTGAACATTTCACTGGGTGCCACCCAATGGTTGGTGACAGAGACATTACACTTGAGACGTGTTTGTGCGCGATGGGTTCCAAGGCTGTTGATTCCCGAACAAAAGGGCATTCCCATGCAGTTCTGCATGCAATTAAAGTTGATATTAGAGGAAGATCCGGAGTTTATTTCAAACGTAATCAGTGCTGATGAAACTAGGCTACATCAATTTGATCCTGAGAGCAAACAGCAAAGCTCAGTGTGGAAATCTCCTTCATCACCAACCCCCCAAACAGCAAAAGTGGTTGCTTCCGCTGGGAAAGTTATGGTCATCTCATTCTTTAATATTCATGGAATAGTTTATCAGCATGTTGTACCTGCACACATCATAAGTAACTGAAAAATACAACAGGGATGTCCTGAAAACATTGCAAGTTCACACCAGGCACAAAAGACCACATTTTCGTGAAGCAGGCTGGATGCTGCACCACGATAATACGTGGCCGCATATTGCCAATGTTGTTGCTGAATATCTTGCTGGATATCAACGTGAAGTGCATCCCTCAGCCTACCTACAGTCCGGATTTAGCCCCATGTGGCTATTTTCTATTCCCTAACTTAAAGAAACGCCTTCGTGGGAGGCATTATCCATCATCAGAAGCAGTGGTGAAGGCTGCGGAGGCGATTTTGAAGGATCTCTCAAAAATGGTTTCCAGCATGTCTTTGAAGACTGACAGAAACGCTGGGACAAGTGCGCATGCAAGGGAGACTATTTTGAGAAGGACCATAAAAGTTATGAGGATAAGTAAAGAAAGGTACATTGTCAAAAAAATTGTGATCATTCTTTATTGAACAGCCCTCGTACAAACATGGCGGTGCATTTATCATTCGACGAACCTAAATGGGTACTGAAATATGAAGAATGTCTTGAGGTTAAACAATGTTCGAAGGTTGAATTTAATAAATTACCAGCAACAAGATTAACAATCACGAGCATCCGAGACAAGTTTAAAGTCTATGGAACAGTGTAAGATGTGTTGTAATAAAGACAAGCTCCCCCGATAACGACAGTGTTGATACAATCGTTTGGAATCACCTGCGACAAAATAGAACATTTAAAGAATGTTGAATGTACAGGTTTAAAGAAATGCAACACAACAAAAAATGTATTTCTGTCTCATTTCATTGCTGAATGAATAAAAAGGCACATAGGTCATTTTCAGATATTGTATTTCCAATAAAATCTATACCATTTGTTCATCATGGAGAAACAGTTGTACTCTTGAGCAATAGGAAAATAAAAGTTATGAATTGCCTTACTATGATCGGTTATCGGCAGCACTGGCGTTAAGGACCGCGCTCGCCGTGTACAGATTTAATGGTTACCGCCAAGGAATCTTCAGCTTAGCATTTCTACAACTCACGACAACGTATGCTTCGCATTATTATTGCGAAAACTCTTATTTTTATATCCTAGAGTTTGAAGACGTCCAAAGTTGGCAGCTGATTTTCAATAGTTACAATTTCCACTGATGAGACTTGAAACAGTTGAGACGGTTTCAAACGGGAGACGCATAGGTGACTTTGTCGTCGTAATTAACTACTGTTTTTAATAAATTCAAAACTTTTAACAACTTGCAGTATAACCTCATTTACCCGAATTAACTGGGGCCAGGGCCGATTCGAGCTAACGAAAATCCGAGTTATCCAGAGAGTGACGGAAAACAAAAAAAGATAAAAACTTGTACAACTGCGAAATATTTTTAATGGCATTTATAAATTACTGTCCACACACTTTCACCTAAAAACACATCACTGTATGTACTGTAATAGCCTATGTATTTGTGCTGTACACAATATAGTTACAAACCAGCCAGTAGTAAAAAGACAGTGAGCTTCTGTTGTCTCAGTTTAGTGTATCGCTTACGAACAGCGCGATCTCGCATCCGCTTTAACATTAGAAGTTCATTTGGTAATGTTTCTACTTGACTCCCGAAATAAATCATCAATTTCTCTATGTATATTACTGCTTGTGCATAGATCATAACCGTAGTTGGTTCACCAACACTGAATCTGAATACTCTTTGTTTTCATTTTCAGTAACACTGCATAATGCAATAATGCCTTCCTCTATAATTGGTTTATACCATCCATCATTGTTGATTTGCAACCACCTTTTCATCAACGTCGGAACAGCCATCGATATTTTAAAAAATGTGTATAAAATCTTCTTCCACACTTTCCCCCCCCCTTTCTCCAATCTTGTTTTTGGCAGTCACATACACACTAGCTACAGCTTTTTTGAAGACAACCAAAACTTCTCTTCCAACTTGGCCCCAAGCAGTTGGGGTGAGTGCAATGAATTCGGCCGCCGGCAAGAGAACTCGAGTAATGTACCTATAGAGAATAACAATTTATCGTCTGTAAAAGTAGTCATTTACTGCGCTAAACAATTTCTTTTTCAAAACTGGTTCGGGTTATCCGGATGTCCCGATTTAAAAGATCCGGGTTAACTGAGTTTTACTGTATCTTTCATATATTTACATATTCTATATTTGTAAAATCATATATTCAGGTTTTTTTTTCAGATTCAAGTATTGCTTTACGTTTATTCCTTTTATTAATCCAATAAATAACTCATGTGCTTCATTTTGACGTATCCAACATTGAAACATTTTGAAAAAGCGATTCGTTTTTACTGTTTAGTGACACATCTAAATTTTCTTTCTTCTTTTCTAGTTAGAAAGTGTCATATAGTACTTAATAATATTATTATATGCTTATAAAACTAATATTTTAATTAAATAGTGATTTATGGAAGAAAATCCAGCGAAATAATAGTTTTATCCTGTAAGCAGAACGCGCCCATTCTCAATCTCGCTCAGTGTTGAGCTTTTCTGAATGTGCCCAGCTGATAAACGTTGTATTTTAACACATTTAAAGCTAATTTTAATTTGTTCTAAAGAAAAACAACACCATATGCGTTTATATACAATCTAGATAAGTAGAACTGAACTAAATCATCAAAGAAAGAACTCAGTGCAATGCAACTTGTAGAGAATAAGGCACGAAGTGGAACATCTGCCCATTTTAATCTTTGCTAATTGGTAGCGCCGTGTGCTGGGAGTAAGGTGGGCTCAAATTCACAGTGGCTGGTCATTCGATAGCAGGCAGTAGGGAGGTCAGCAGCTTAATAGGACTTTTATTTGGGAGCTTGGTGTGTTTTGTTCAAGAGCTTTCTACTTCGAAGAATAAAGGTAATTGTCCTTAAATTGATATTTTATATATTTTCTCAAGAAAGCTTGGGAATTACTTTCGTGTAATACATTTTAATTATTATTGAGTCTTCTAAATTTTATAATTTTAAAATGTGGTTGGTATTTTAGCGGAATGTGCTCATTCTATCCATGCTAATACTTTTCTATGGAAAATATTTTTGCAATTTATGTTTTAAAATTGGTGAACTGAAATTGCTGCTGGTTTCACATTACTTTAAAAAGTGCCAATTTTGAATTGACAGAGTTAAGACCGCTCTCCCTCAAAGCAAGAAACTTTAAGCAACGGCTGAAAGGAGTCGAACTCATAACTATCACTAAAATTCACCTTTTTTCATATTCTACAATAATACCAAACTTATTTTAAAGATGTCAAACGGCAAAAATTGATCCCTTTAGGCATGTGATCGGCGATCATATGCAGATATCTGGTAATTGGACTATATGGGTTCCAAATGCACTTAAAGCACAAATTTATTTTTTGCAATAACTCTTGTGTATGTTTTAGTTCTATACACTTTAGGCAACAAAGTTTTATATTAATGTTTAGATAAAAATAAATTAGCAAACTGTAGGCAGGAATAGAAACTGGATTACACATGGGATATTTGTATGAATGTTTCATAAAATAGTGTTAGATATTGGAGAATGGTTTTTTTTTTTTTTTTTTTTTTTTTTTTTTTTGTGCCCGCACATAAGTAGGTAACCTAATATAAAATATAAGTGATTGAAAATTATACTGTGTAAGAAACAGCATGTATAAAAGCTAAACATTCGTGGCTTATATCTTTATTACACGTAGTACTTATGATCATTCGGCTAGCGGCACATTTGACCATCTCAATAGGATGTTAGAATAGGGCTACATGTAAATGCCCGTGATCGGCCACGGAGTCCAGCGCAATCTAGAAAACTTCTTTAAGGAGACTAAATGGGGAAAATCTAAAAATGAGTTTAGCTTTTGTCAGTTTTCTTTAATTTTTATTTTGCATCCATATTTATTTGAATTTAGTGCGTAAGCAGTTGGGTAATTCAAAGCTTCGGCAACAGAGCACGCTTTAGTAAGTGAATTATTTTGCAGAATCGGTATATGAACATAGAAAAGAACGTTAATGATATACTATATAGAGAATTAAGTATTACCTAAAATAATCTTTCAGCCAATTTCCATATACTGGGGAAATTAGATTTTTGTGTGATAAAATGGGACTTTAAAAATGTAGTTTTACTCCATCCTGGTTCAATGACAAGATAGATTCTTTAGAACATTCAGAATTTTTAATGTGCTCTAAAAATATGGGAAATGCAGTTTTTGACAATTTTTAGATTCATAAGTGTTAGGTTTGCAAATGCGTGTTTTGGGTTCGAAACCAATCGATAAGTATAGATCCATATTCAGACTTAAGATTTCAAAACTTAACTTTTCAAGCTAAAATAAAGTAACCGAACACTCAGACAATCTGAATATATTAGCTATCTTACTCTAAGACTAGTAAATTAAATGCAGTAAAAATTCAGTGCATGGAGGATAATTTGCACCAAACACGAGATAATGGTGCAGAGTAAACCAAATGCGAAGATGTGATAAGGTATTCGCAGCTATATACACATTATCTGATGCCGTTTTACTCGAACAATGCAGTCTTCAAATAATAAAAGTAAATCAAGCAGTCCCAATACTGTCGGGTTGTCACTTCACAAACTTTTAATGCAGAAATTCGCCCACTGAGTCGTTGCTTACTAGAGTTGGGTATTTTCCCCTTTAATTTACAACCTCCATTAGTCATATCGGACAAATGAAGTGGGTAAAATAATTCTCAAATGGCTCCAGGGTCCTTAGAGCTTAGTTACACGACATTCGTCTTTCAGGATAAAGGAAAACCCCGAAAAAATATTCAAATAAGTTCCCCGGTTCGAAGTCGGGAGCTCTTGAACGTATGGCAGACACGCTACAACCTAGCTAGAGGCAGGCAAAGCGTTGGCTACTTTTGCACCAGGACCAAATAGCAGTAACGAGTGAATGGGTAGGAAGATAGAGAAAAATTGGTGTTACATTCACATGTTTCTCTGCTTGGAATTTTTTTATAACTGCTACCTAGCAGTCTTGCGCCACTCAAAAGCTGCGGCTACTAAAACAGTTCTTACGAAAACTTATTCTAGATCGAAATCGTTTATAGAACTAATTACAACACTTCGTTGTAGGTACAATGAATCCATAGATGTGCGAAAGCTAGATCGCTCAAGATTGATGTAATTCAATAAGGTCTCCAGGACAACTAAGAAACGCAAAGAACTTTAAAATGCTACATGCACAAGACTTTCACTGTTCTACAAACTACTTTTACTCTGTAAGTCGTGATAAACCTTGATCATGCATTTATACATTCTGGTTTAGGTACGTACAATAAAACTTGATGCAATACCTTAATTTTGAAAAGCGGATTCCGCACGATTTGTAGAACCACGAGAAAAACGAATAGTTTGAAGAGCATTAGTATTTGCAAATGTAACAAAGAATGCCTCATAATTAAGGCTGCAAAAATGTACGAAGGTATGTTTGAACAAGTCCTACCTACCTAGGGCTATTTCTTTTAGTTTAACAAATACGTAAGTTAAATCAGGCGAACGGAAGAAAGCAATTAAAAAAAATCTCGAGGTATACGTTGTCGTGAAAATATATCTACATTTGAAATACGTATTTTAGTAAAAAAGCGAGGCAGATTTGAAAGCGATCTTGAGTAATATTCGTTTACAGGCTGAGCATTATGGTATACTTGGTTCCACATGTGGTCTTTAAAAGTGCAGTTGCATTTTACCAACGTTCCATAGTTGGAGCGTTTTGCTTATGTTATTCAATCAAGCTGTGGCGTGTTAGGAAACTACGGGCCGTGATTTTAGGTTTATGAATGTATATTCTAGAAACACTTGACAATCATTTCGAATAAATTTTTGCCGTTTTTAAAACCTAGCGACAGGTTTAAATTATCCGCGTGATCCCTTTTAATTCCACTAAATCGCTCACTTCACTATTTTTGAATTGTATATACAAATATATCCTTACATTTTTACAGATTTATAGCATATAATAACAAACGTAATATTTAGTTATCGATATAACGTCATTCTTGGACGACCATAACATTTATACTGAAAATTTAATTTTAACACCAACTTCACAAATTATTTGACTCAAGAACGAACATAAACTTCAAATACTTTTCACTTTACTAGGGTATTGAAAACCGTCACTGCCTTACTTCTCTAAAAAGAAAACTGATGCAGTTTTTTAAGAAATCCCACTAATTTAATACATAATCCCAGTGTCCTGTAGCTGTAACTGAGGCTATGTATGCGCATATTGCGGAGGCGCATAGGCGCCACTTGTCATCTTAAGACTTGTTCATATGTGAAAAATCTAGAACTTTCCACATTGTACTGTCGTGGCTCCTTGGGTCGGCCGCCCTGTCTCCTTCGCCTCATCCTTCTTCCCGGGGTGGCCTACTTACCGAATCCCCTCCGTAATGAAATCCCTATCCTAACAGGATACAAACATCTCCACCTGTTAAGGTGCGTAGAATGTCTCCCGAACCGCGAGTGCATGTGGCGTAAGAAGTCTTAATGCTTATTGCTGTTAAATTCAGTGCCACAATTCTATGCTGAAAATTGTTAAATTCACTACTTTGGAGCAGTACAGAAAGTTCATTGGGGTTGCTTCAAGTATTACGCTGAAACTTTTCGAATATTTTAAAATGGCTGAGGATATTTTCAAAAGTTTTAAGCTCTGCAAATTGATATGTTTTGATGTTACACCTGAAGTGTTTACAATATTTTTTTCTCAATTGCTCCTAATTTTTAGTTGTCTTGAAAACGCTGCGCTGTCGATTTAATCTGCACTCGCATAAGTAATGTATCCTTTTGTCACTGCATTCTTTTCAACGTAAGAATTTAAAACTTGTAAAATATTGAAACTGTTATAAAGTGAAACATCTGGCTATGTCGAAAACGCGCAATACAAATATCGGAAAATGCACCAAGTAGAATGGGCAGTATGAACAGTATTTCTTAATACTTTCAAAAGAAATTCTTGCTACTACTTCGTATAATTCATATCGTAAATTAAGTAGACTGAAAATATAATGGGTTCATTCGGCCTTCAAGCAAGGATTGTATTGAACGTTTTTGTAAAATGATAAATATCGTACATTGACAATTCCAGATATTGTGAATTTGACTGGAATTTACAGACATTTTAGTGGCAAGTATTAACTCTGCAAGAAGTGCAGTTTCACGAGTTCACGCGACGTGCTTATACGTCGAAAAGTGAATCAGTTTTCTCCAAGGAAATGAACCATAAAGTGTGTGGAAAAGTGAACTTGATTAATAATTATGCTCTGCTTAATTTCAAAGAAGCTTCTCTAAAATCCTACACGAAATGGCTTGCATTAAAAAACAGAAAAGCCTAATTTTTGACTTCGTGGCTATTTTGTAGTGGCGCAGGGATTGAGGAAAATAGGAGCGTAAATTATTGTATTGCCTAGATGAGACCTGAGTAAACCAGTACATACTATCTCGAAGCTGTAGGTGGACTCTATCAACATCAAAAAAAGCATGCGATCCTTTGAGGGCTAAGACTGGACTACAAAATATTAGTCTTAAGATTTCCATGAAGATGTGTTTACATAAAATATTTTTGTTAAAAAAGGTCTTTAAGAATTAAACTTAATTTATCACTTCAGAACGAATGACATGAGAACTAAAAGGTTGCAAAAGGGATGTTTCGAGAGTTGGAGGGAGCATAAGGAGCAGTGACAGACTACAACTATTTAGGTTGTAATTGCCAAACCCTGAATCCAAAGATTCTTTAAAGAGCGTACGTATTTGAACAGATAACTAGGTCCTATTATATATCTTGGTATTTTAATAGATGTGATACCAGGATTTTTAAGAATCCTCCTTTAATTGCCCTTTTCATAGAAAATTCAATTTTTTAAATAGCTCTAACGATTAAAATACCTTAGGTATACTGAGGTTTACGTTCTCATTACTTTCTCCGCCAACTTATTTTTTATAGTTTTCACAAACCTTTCTTACGAAAACTTCTGTCAATCTGTAGTTTATTTCCCATTTTAAGATAAAAGGGAATAGAATAGGATCAGTCTGATGTTTAAAACCGGATCGCTATATACGGACTACAAATTCTGACATTGTAAGAAATAATTGAAGACAGCAGTTCAAACATCCCGAAGTATATACATTTAACATCGCAATAGAAAACTCGAAAATGGCTGATGTCACATAAAAGTACTGAAAATTGTGTGCAAGAGGTTTAAAGCATTTGGTGCAACTTACGGTTTCTTATACAGAAATATAGAAAATATTCTGAATGAAGCACTTCATAAGCTATTCCCAGAAAATCTAAGATATGCTTTTTTTTTTTTTTTTTTTTTTTTTTTTTTTTTTTAATTTACGTCCGCCCCAACGTTAAGTTATATCGGACGGTGAATTAGGTGAAATGATGCTCAAATGAGTCCAGGGTCCATGGAGCTTAGTTACCCGACATTCGTCTTGAAGGATAAGGGAAACCCCGGAAAAAACCGTAACCAGGTAACTCACCCTGACCGAGATTTCAACTCGGGACCTCTTGAACGTGAGGCAGACATGCTACCATCTACGCTACCGAGGCGGGCTAAGATATGCTATATCTGCTAAGGTAGTTGAATCAAAATCGTTAGTCATTTTGAACATCAAAAGTTTAGAAAAGGCCTTAATTTAAAAGGACATTGTGGCAAAGACAATTGACATTTCGGTTTTGGGCTGTTCTAAAGGATTAAGGAAGCCCCTGGTTAAATCTTGACATAAAAATTTTGCGTGGAATAAAATCTATAAGTAGATGGTACAAAGTAACATTTTAAACTATCGCTTGATTATATAATTGCATCATTTTCTAAGTTTTTAAATTTTTTTACGTGGTTAAATCACGAGTTTATTTTCGTCATAGTTCAGCAATTCCTATTGGCTGGAAGGTTACGAAGATCGCGTGTTCTATCCCACGATTTTACTTCTGCTCCCACGTGCAGTTTGGCTAAAATATGCGCGCATCAAAAGGCGCGGGCTTTAACGTTTGGGAGGTTATGCAGTGCCAACAATATTTGCTCAAAATACTAAAACTAAGACTTCTAATAAATTTTCGTGTTAACGAAGTTAACATTATTTGTTCCACTCAACGGCTAATTCTATAATTTTTCAAATGGGAAGAGTTCTGGTTCTTAAGGAATGAAATGCGTTTGCGTGCTGAGTGTTCGTGTTTTTCTAATCCAGTGGCGCATCCGTATCGCTATCAATATCACATCAGGAAAACTGGTCATTGTCTTCATCGTTAAGAGTCCGCAAATTTATTTTAGGCTCCAATTTCGTCACATGCGATTTCTTTTCAAGTCTTTTTGCAGTTTTCTGCATGTCTCACGCAATACTATTATCTTAACTTCTCCGTGAATAAGTCGTTCATCAGTCAGTTTGCAACTCTCCATTTTGAACCCAAACCAATTGGATTGTACTGGCAAGTGGTAAGGTGGTTATCTCGTGTCCCGTTTCAATTGCAAGTTGATCCAGATGATGCACTTTTCGTGATTTTTAAACAGAAGACCAACTGAATAATATCTACTGTTTGAACTCTAGAAATATATAAACATTTCCCCGATTACGAAGCATTCATAAACATGATGGTTCACGTTCTGCAGATAGAGCATTCTATAGACCAACAATAAGTACAGTTTGCGCTCTCTCTCATTTAACACCCTGGCTTGTTGAAAGTAATTCTTTTAAAACATGTCAATAATTTAAATTTCAGTTCTGAGTAATTAAAAGTAAATGTACACAAGTATATAAACACTAATAATGGTCATAATGCTTGTTGCAATGCATCATAATATATTGGTATTTTATTTGCATTATGAAAACTATTGAAACTAAAAGTATGGTGTTTTTATGGTTGTTAGAAGCATTATGCCCTTCATGGATCATTTTTAGAAATTTAAATTTGTCTTAGTGTAAACAGTATTTATTAGAGATGGATTCACTTGGCACTCATTACAAATCACATTAGGGGAGATAAAGTATGACACTGCAGGTCTTGTATTGTTAGCTGGCCCAGTAGCAAGGACCAAAATCATCCCATTTGAGTCAGAGTATGTGATAAGCACATGGTACAGTAGCACAATAATATATACCCTTGTTGCATATCATAAATCTTATGTCTTCCAGACAATTCAAGTCGCATTTTAGATTTTTAATTCAGATACATATTTACACTGTAAATTACTTATATGGTAATCTAATGCAGTTCCACTCTTGCATCTACATATTTGTAAAGACATTTCAGTAATGTTTCTTGCATAATTGACTGCATTTAATTACATTCACCTTAATTGCACTTATTCACTGGATCATATTTTTAATAGCTTAAGCTATCTCAGGGATTTTCTAAGGAAGGCTTACTTTTCTTTCAGAATATAGGTATGGGCTGATTTTATGGAGTAGCAATTCATGTGTATTAGAAGTGCTAAGAAGGTGGTTAGAATTCTGATGATAAAGTAAACAGATCATTTTAAAATAATTTGTAAAACAAGATTCCTACAATTGTAAATTTATATATCTAGGTTGTACTATATGTAAAAGAAAATATGCATAATCAGTGCAAGGAAAGAAATACGATTACAGTACAAGAAATGCAAACAAATTGGATATGCCATATCAAAGACAAAGACATGAAAATGTTATAAACTGAGAGGTATAAAGCTTTTTAATGCACTACCAAACAGAACATGTAACCTCAGTCTTAAAGAATTTAATAGTTCATACATGGCTAGTAGAAAATCCTGTATGATTTGCATGAATTTGAAGAGCTGGACAAGAATATATGAACATTATTTTAGAAATAATGCACATAGCTAAGTCTCTTGTAAATTGTGTATTTACCTAATGACTCATCAATAAATGGAGTTTTTTTTATTACTAGACTGCAGATTTGCTGCACCCCCCCCCCCAAAAAAAAAAAAAATCTGGTGTTAAATTTGGGAACTGATGGCCAGTCATTTAGTAATTTCTTCACCAGTTGTCTTTACACCACCACCCTAGTATTATGGTTAAAAAAACACTCCACCTGCTCTTAAATCATCCATTAGCTAACCAACCCCATTCAAGAATGCATAAGTTCTGGCCTAAATTCTGCAAGTTATCTAATTTCTAAATGTTAAGTCTTAACTGTAGAATATGAATTTCAAAAGGCTGTAGAAGGAAAATGGTAGAAATAAGAGTTAAGAGTTTTTATTTTTTTTAGTTGTATCTGTTTAAGCACCCATCATGGGAAATGGATTTTCACAGCCTAAAATGCTAGACTTAATTCTTCACGTAGATGTATGGATATCTTTACATATGGATGTAAAGATATCCAAACCTTCAGTATGATTTTGCATTGTTTTTCTTAATAGTTTAAAATGCAATGTAATGCTATCTACAATTGAGCAATTTTACACCTACATTATCCTAAAAGTTTGATAGTTAAACTTTTTTTCTGAGATGTGTCTAAAGGTATTCCTAATATAATTCGCAGATTACAATGCCACCTAAGAAGTGTTCAGGTAGTGTAAAAACGGGATCCAAAACTTCTAGCTGCAGCACTCCAAAGTGTAAATCTACACCCAAGAAACGGACTCCAAGCAGACAAGACCGATGTACATCTTATTCTGGAGACAGATGCTGCAGTCCTCGAGGTAAGATTTTAAAGGCTGAATACAGTTCACTGCACAGAATGCTGTCTTGTGGTAACCATATTAAATCTATTTTATCATTTTGCACCCAATTTAATTTAAGGGAAAGTTGCCTAGAGGCATGTAAAAATTAAAGCAAACAAATTAGTATAATATTATACAAATAAAAATATTTAGTAATTTTCCACTTACTTTAAGAAGTTGATGACAATATTTATCTTCTTTAATTGAAATTAATTTCATGGACATTTGCCCACTTCAGTCAACACACTTCGTTGTCAAGGATCCAAATTCTTTGCATGGACAAGAGATAAAAATATAATTTAAAAAAAATAGTTCTGAAAATTCAAATATGGAATATCTCAAATGGTTTACTCCACTAAAATAAGTATTGCATAAATTGGGAGTTTTAACAATATGTTTTGTGTAGCAAATCGCTTTAGTGACTTTTGAAAGACCTTGTATATAAAATATCCTTAACACAAAATATCCTTAAGGAAAAACTGAATATAAGAGTAAAACTAGCACTCCATGCTGTATATTGCTAGTGCTTACCTAGAATGCATTTAGTTAGGACTTTCCTAACAACCTCGGCTAATG
Source organism: Mantis religiosa (assembly GCA_030765055.1). Classification (NCBI taxonomy): domain Eukaryota; kingdom Metazoa; phylum Arthropoda; class Insecta; order Mantodea; family Mantidae; genus Mantis; species Mantis religiosa. The sequence continues at coordinate 147,619,665 of CM060951.1, forward strand.
TCAATTGTTGAATTTTGATTGGGTGAACTCTTGAGGCGATTGGGGTCTCGGTTGGGATGCTGAAGAACTTGAAGCTTGGGTTTTCTTCAACTGCTATCATAAAGGTTTTGGCATTTCTCAGTTCAATGGTCAAATTTATTGAACAGGTTGAACTTAATTATGGGTATTTGTAAATAGAAAGTTAAAGGAAGTGACAAACGTAAGAGAAAGTTTATCCATTTTTCCTAGTATTTTGTTTCCAGAAATATTTATTAGTTTTCCAATGCTCTGAACATTTCAAAACTACAAAATTTCTTTACACTGGCTCATGGCAAAAGAAGGTGAAACTCAATATGTACAGTTGGTTACGTCTTGTATGAGAAATAAGAAAAGAATACATGAACTATCCCTTCCCGTCACTACTTCCGTGGAGATGGGTGTTGCCCAGAGTTTTTTCATTTCTATAATTCTCAGAACACTTACAGGTATGCAGGCTCTAGTAGCATTCTAAGGAATGCATAAAAAAAAAGGCAACATTTTTTGCTGCAGTTCTATAGTTACTCTAGCAGTGTATCAGTTTCTTCTGCATGCTTCTGAGTGACCAAAATACGTTGGTCCACATACATTTGACTCCTTATATTGTATAAACAATATAGATAATATAGGTAACTATTACAGTAAACACTTCATTTCCAGTTATTTGAATCTAACATTTTGTTAATGCCATGTGTGCTTACCAATTGCTATGGTAAATTTACTTCGTAGGATTGTTATTGCAATATGTGATAATAGTTGCCCATAACATTTCACATTTTTGACCTTTGTACTGTCCCATATTTGACTAATTGTTTGTGAAAAAGATTAATCCACAACTCTTAATTTGAATATCAAGACAAACTAATTTGGTTTACAGAAGAAAATATATTTTCAAAGTTTGTGAATCTCAACTTTTCGGGCTTGAGTAGGCTTTATGCACTGTAGAACTTTCTTATAAGATTCTAATTTTATTTTGGAAGCTATTCATAACAAAATTATAGGTTATAATAGCGCCTGTTACCATATGATAAAGTACAATAAAAATGCTTACTCATTCTTTGAACTGATTATATCCTTTAAAAAGGTTTATACAAATATTCTTTCAAAAGTAACAAATTCGTATATTAAGCATAAAAAGATTGTCTTAATATAAAGAATATTCAAATGTAGAATTCATAACAAAACATTACTTAAGGCAATGTACCACTGAAATTTAGCAAAACTAGTAGACATTTTTGCATCCCATAGCTTTAAAAATTCTAAGGAACCAGAAATTCAAATATTTTTTTATATAATAAATACCTATTTATATAACACATGTTAGTTTTTCATTTTGAAATTTGAGTCTTCAAAAAAGTATTTCCACACTCGCATTTTGAAAATGTTTAATATGATGCAAATTTCGTCCAATTCGGAAGTGTTTCATATAGATTCCCAAAACATAAACTGTCATTTTTATTTCAGTTTACTACCCTTTAAAGCTGTGCACAACTAATAGAATTGAATATTTTATTCACTGATTAATATACAAGTATATATGGCTTCGTCAATCTTGCATGATATTTGCAGTATACATATAGCAGAAGAAATTGCATAAACCGGTTAGTTTGAATTCAAGAAAATCATTTACACTAAAAACTTTGTTTTGATAAAAGGTGCTCTACTTTTTTCTTGAACATTTTGCCTGAGAGTGCCTTCATAGATTTGGGTATCTTGTACAAAATTACTCCTTTATGGGAGAGACTGTTCTGGTAAAATGGTGGTGGTACAGATGTATCAGTTCAGTGGCTAGAGTGTTGAGCTTGATAGTCTTTTTTAAAAACGTATATTATGAATCTTATATATATGGCAGTGGCAATATACTAAGTTCGTCAAATTGGTTCACTTGTGGTGAAGATTGGTACTTGTTTAATTATATGTAGTATTTTTATTGTAGACTGAATACAATGGCAACCTGATTAGCAACCCCATAGAAAGGTATCCCATAGGCAAGTATTGAGTAAACATACCCAAAGTATATAATTCTCATGGTCTGTCGGCCGCGCCGTGGCTCAGTGGTTAGACCGCTTGGCTCTCACCAAGGCGGCCCGGGTTCGATCCTAGGCGACCGCAAAGTGAGATTTGTGGTGGACAACACGGTGATGGGGCGGGTTTTCTCCGGGATATCCGGTTTCCCCCGCCCTCTCATTCCACCGGTGTTTCATCTCATGTATCATCAGTGTCACCGCCTGCGGTGCCGTATGTAGTAAAAGCGGGTGTTAAACACTACACATTCATTCATTCATGGTCTGTTACAGAATTGGGTCAGCAATCGCATTGCATATGTACAGCTTAACTTTTTACATAAGGCTAAAATGTTCATTCCAGGATAATTGCATCAATAGTAATGCCTACGAAATTAGTGCTATTTTGACTGCTTATTACTGAATTATCAATAATTGCTTGGTATTGTCACCCAATTAACGGAAGGCAGGATCAACTGGCAGCTGGGTAAGGGACAGGAACCTTTCAGGCCATGCCTGCCACATTTATCTTGTAGCGCGAATGAGGGGATGGTTGGAAAAACATCACTAGCCATCTCTTCCCCGTCCTCCTGCCACCTGAAAGAACGCGAAATCTCCGGAATATCTTTCCCTCTCCATGGTAAAGAATTCTCTAGAAACATTTAGCCACCTATAAATAGAAGCACGATGCGACAGTCAGTTGAGTTCTTGGCGAGCAGCGTGAGGAATGCTGTGCTAGTGAACGGACTGGAAGACTGTACGCATATCAGAGGAATTGTGAGTGTAGAGTGGACCTGTGACAGACGAACTGGCGCATTTTAATTGTGTGCGCTAATTAATTCTGTGTAATCGGCAAGTGTTCCAACTGTAATTCGGTGGAAATAAAGAACATTCGGAGTTTGTGCAATTGGACTTTTAATTCCACGAACCCACAACTGGTGTCAGGAGTGGGATAACGGCCATGGAATCGGCACTGGAAGATTTTACACAAAATGGAAGAAATGTCGACGGCCAACGACCTCGCTGCAAAAACAGAAGCGGCAAATAACAGCCTGGCCGCGAAGCTGAAGACTACAAATAACTTGGCAGCGGAACTGAAGGAAATAAGAACGGCGAACGATAGCCTGGCCGAGAAGATGACCGAATTGACTACGGAGATGAAAGCGGCAAACGAGGCCCTCGCCGCAAAGTTTGAAGGGCAGTTGACCGGAGTGAGGGATGACGTCACGGAGCCACGCAAGCGCATGGGTCAAGTGGACGAGTGCATCGAAGACCTGGCGAGCCGCGTAAATGAGCTGGAAGGAAAGGCCGACAGCAGCGTCAAGTCCCTGAACGCCATGGTGGAGGACGTCGTCGGCAGGACGTTGAAGGATTTGAAGGCCGCCGCGCCGGGACGCGACACATCTGCGCACGTCAAACCTCCCAAGTACGACGGCGCGTCAACGTTCGAGGTCTTCCGCCACTAGTTCGACACGGTGGCCAGGCATAACAAGTGGTCACCGGAGGAAGAGGCCGCACAGCTAATAGCCAGCCTTCAGGGACGGGCCGCAGAAGTCCTAAACGCGGTCCAGACAGCGGCGGCTCCCAAGGATATCTGAGAAGCCCTGGAGAACCGGTTCGGGAACCACCGCCTAGCCGCAGTCAGCTGAAGACAAGGTCGCAACAGCCAGGGGAGACGCTGCAGGAGTTCGCCATGGCGATTGAGCAGCTGGCTAGCAAGGCCTTGGTTGACCTTCTGCCGGAGTTCGTATCCCGAGAAGCCGCCTACGCCTTTGTCGACGGGGTACGAAACACCGAGATACGTCAGCGCCTAATGCTCGGCGACTACACAACCATCCACGAGGCACTGACGGCAGCATTGAGGATGGAGGCGACCAAGGTGACAGCTACCCCGACATCGAGGATGAGGAGTGTGCGTTACACCGGAGACAGAAGACCATCCGAGGGACGCCGGTGAAGACCTAGTGGCCTGTGTTGGGGATGTGGACAGCCGGGACACCTGGAGAGAGACTGCCCACACCAGGGAGAGCAGCCGGGAAACGAGTAAGTGCCGTCGTGGCGAGGGGCACGTCAGCGCATCACCACCATCCCCTCGAGTGACACTGTGCGCCGTCAGTCGGCGGATGGATGACAGCCTCATCGCGGATGGTTGAGTGAGAGGGGAAACCGTGCCGCCTGCTGGTGGACACCGGGGCGGCCGTGAACATCATCAGACCTGATCTGGCGAAGGGTTTGCCGGCGAGGAAGCCGAGCCGACCATACCAGCTTATGACTGCATCGGGCGACACCTTGCCTGTGCAGGAGGAGGCCCTATTGAAGTTGACCTTGGGACGGAGTGTCGTACGTCTGTGGATGTTCGTCGCGAAGGTGGCTGAGGAGGTGATTCTGGGACTGGATGCCCTCAGGAGCCACGAGGCAACGGTCAACGTCGGCAGGAAGGTCCTGCGGCTCAACAGAGAAGAGGTTATACTCCGTCAAACCGAAGAGCGCCCTGGAGTCTGCAGGATCGTCTTGAACGAAGACGTGGTTGTCCCCACGAGGAGCGAGGTGGTGACGGCGCGACTGGAAGGCCAGAGAACCAGGAACATGATGCTGGACCAGAGGTCGCCTGTATAAGGGCTATGTGTAGCCAGGGCATTGCTGCCGTGCCGAGAGGTGCCAGTGAGACTGCTAAATCCAACGGACACCGATCATGACGTCCAGGCCGGGAGAGTTGGGAACGTGCGAGCCCGTGGTGAGCGTAACAGCAATCGACAAGACACGGGAGCCGGTGCCGACGCAACACCTGGGGCCCCGACTAGAAGGCTTACTGGAGAGGGCGGCCGACCACCTGACCGCAGAACAGCTGGAGAAAGTTCGACAACTGCTGAGGCTATACCAGCGCGTCATCAGCCAAGGCGACAGTGACTACGGTCGCACGGACAGTCACCGCATCGACACCGGGGACGCCCGGCCTATTCGGCAACCACCCAGACGCGTTCCGCTGGCGAAGCAAGGGGCGGTACGAGACATGCTGGAGGACATGAGATCCAGGGGAGTGATTGAAGAATCTGACAGCCCTTGGTGTTCCGCTGCAGTCTTGGTGACGAAGAAAAACGGCGAGCTACGATTCTGCGTGGACTACAGGAAGCTGAACACTGTCACCCGGAAGGACTGTTTCCCCGTATCCCGGATTGACGACACCCTGGACACGCGAGCTGGTGCACAGTGGTTCTCGACCCTGGACCTGAAGTTGGGCTACTGGCAGGTAGCTCTAGATCTGAGAGACAAGGAGAAGACCGCATTCTCGACAGGCCAAGGGCTCTGGCAGTTCAGTTATGCCCTTTGGCCTCTGCAATGCACCAGCTACCTTCCAATGCCTCATGGAGTCAGTAATGAGAGGACTGACTTAAGACGCCTGTCTGCTCTACCTGGACGACATCATCGGTAAGACTTTTGAAGACCATCTCGAGAATCTGAGTAAGGTGCTACAGAGACTGCAGGGGACCAACTTGAAGCTGAATGCGCAGAAGTGCCAGCCCTTCCGCAAGGAAAATGAAATGTGTAGTGTTTAACGCCCGCTAGAGAATACATAAAGCCCATAAAGCCCAAGGACGGTCTTGTGCACAATCAAAGAGCCTAAACAAGGAGGAAGTATAAAAACTTTTTGGCACGTACGATGCATTGAATATATGTGAAGATCCAGGTAAAATATACAATGCAGACAGTTGATTTTTAAGTCTGGTAAAATCATAAGCAGAGCTAGGAAGTTCATACCGCTTGCCATTCCCTATACAGGTTGCAACTTAACCCTCTCCCGGCATCCAAAGAAGTCATAGATAAGAACACAGTGGAGAGAGACTGAAACTGGTTGCCCAGAGAAAGACTTGAGACATTCATAAACACACATCTATTTAGATTATGTAAAACATACAAATTCTTATATAGGACATACAGGTTTCTCGGGCGGATCTCATTTAGTCATTGTGGCAACACTCAATTATAAATTTTACATTTTTACATTTCCTGATTGAATGTAAAATATCCAAATAAAATTTCTTAAATATCTGAAACTCGTACTAGACAAAATGTCAAAGCAGGAATTTTTCTACTCATCTGTGGCTGTATTACTAAAAACAATGTACCTCTGAAGCCTTTCAAATGAAAAGCTCATTCTATGTCCCGTAAAACAAGATTTAGTTGATGGAAATTATTCTTTCACACTGGCCGTGTGTAGGCTAAATTGTGGAAACGTTGAGTCAGACTGAAAAATTCAATGCCATAGCCGGGATTTGAACCACGGATCTTCTGGTTTCCGTCTAGCCGCACTACCATTGTGCTACTATGGCCAACGTGCCGATATGACATTAAATTCTCCAACTGACTCGTATTTTCCCGGTAAACCACTTAGGAGTTCTCATAAACACATGAGACAACTACCTTAATGGCGACTTACTAAATGTAAGTACTTTAAGGCCCGGGCTTTATAGTTAACCACTATTAGGTTAATTAATGGAAATTAATTATTCTTTCACACTGGCCGTGTGTAGGCTAAATTAAAGTACTTACATGTAGTAAGTCGCCATTAAGGTAGTTGTCTCATGTGTTTATGAGAACTCCTAAGTGGTTTACCGGGAAAATACGAGTCAGTTGGAGAATTTAATGTCATATCGGCACGTTGGCCATAGTAGCACAATGGTAGTGCGGCTGGACAGAAACCAGAAGATCCGTGGTTCAAATCCCGGCTATGACATTGAATTTTTCAGTCTGACTCAACGTTTCCAAGATTTAGTTGACTGATCTGTTGCAAATTCATTTATATTTTCAGCTAATTTAATTTCTCTATTTGGCTTCTCTTTTTTCCATGATTGCTGAAGTATCCCACTGAAATGTAAATGTAAATAATGAAATAAATAACGACATGAATAAGTACATTTCTAGAAAACATACAATGGTTGTACAGCAAATTTTGTTCTTAATCCTTGAAGCACAATAAAGATGTTATTCAAATGTCTTCCTACCAACTTGCTCTGTCATGCAGTTACACCTGTTTTACAATGAGCTGCATTCTGTGATGAACTTTGCCATTGCTAGTAGTGCTGCATTGTATAGTCATGCCTGGCTGCTCTTACACTGCTTAAGGAAATTGGTACAAACTTCCTAGCTCTGATCATAAGTAAAAAAAGGAAAGATGTGTTCCATTAGTATCCAAATAACTTGTGAATAGTGTAGAGGGTATCACCACAACAATGCATGAGACTCTTGGGTTCAGTGTGTGGGAGAATGTAAAAAATGGTTTCATGTTGCATAAGCCACACAGTGATGAGGGATTCACTTGTGACCAATGCCAAAAGTTAAACATAAAATGTGGTTTGTAAATAAGTTGTTCTGAATGTATAATTTTCAAAGTAATTTAGCTGCTATAATTTGATGTTGAAATGTCATGGGAGAAGTGGGCACTTGGACCATCAATTTAGTTTTCGTTTAGTTGTGTCAGTTACTCTGAATATATGCAATGTATGAAGAACATATCTCTAAACATTAGTGAATAAAACAAGCAAAATGGTAAGTTTACAAAATTTTTCTTAAGTTGTAGAGATACCTGTAAATTACCTGAAGCACATCAATTAAATTTGGAGATTATTAGCCAGAAAACAATAGCATGCATGTGCTGAATTTTATTTTGGTATGTGCAGCCATCTACAAAAAATCTGGAAACATTAGATGTGTCAATTCTCACCTGTAAGAAATTGGTGATGGCTGCAGGAATTTCATTCCAGTGTAAAATATAGGCTCTGCGACTGCTAGCTTTTTATGTAAAAGCTATACAGAGAGGTAGAGTATAGTAATTTCCACAGATGGGGAGAACTCGTACCTACTGTAAATCAAAATTGTCTTGCTCGCCTCATTCAGGGTTTGCTGTATTAGTTTGTGAAAACCTTCAGCTTTTAATTTATGACAAAAGTTCAATCATTAGCTTACATAGCTGTCTCACATTTTAATGTGATACTATCCTAAGGCAGAAGCAGGTATTAAAAACCTGGATTAAATATTTAGTTTTGATTTCAAATTTGATGCAATTACGCTGTCACACCTTAAAAGGTTTATCTACTCGGCATGCTTGAGAGATAAGGTGCAAACTTTAACTTCTGGAGTAAAGATTTTCTTGCTTTTGGTTGTGAAGGAACTTCAGTTACCTTTTTGCACCATACTTTTCAGCCTTATGCTATTTTGTGAAGCACTCATTTACCTATTATAATCCCATAATATAGGTAATCCTATAAGCTTTATGGCTAATGCTGTAGAAATATTTCAATGACAAAAATTTCAACAGATATAGAAATATTTCAATGGCGTAATATTCGAAAAGGGAATTTGCTATAAATTTTAACAGGAATGGGTCATTATTAGGTTGTAGATTTTAATTTTATAAATAGTGATAACTTCAGATTTTGAATGAGTGTTGATGCTAAGTAATAAAGCATCTAGAAATTTTTACTTAAAGTATTTCGCCATTATAGCTGTTAACTTTAGGATCATTCTTAAATCCTAGGACTCTTCATACTGAGGAGCAAGTCTATCCTGTTCCTTTGTCAGGTTTAGCACACTGCTCTTATTTTTGTGCAGGCTTCATTGGAATTGAATCGCAGTGGAAGCATCCTTCGTGGGTATGGAGGTTTTGAAGCTCAAGAGATCTTGATTTTTAACAAAGAAAAATTAGAATTACATCATGTAAGATTAACTATAATTTATATAACCTTGCAGTAAATTTTAAATGCTCTTTACTTATCTATTTTCACACTCTAATTTGATTTTTGATTTATTTGCTTTTATTCCACAATCTTTTTTTTCAAATGTTGCATAGCCATTCCCAATTACCACCAAGTTATTTCTAAGTTCACTATTTCTAAGTCGGAATGAAAAAGTGCATAATGATGTAATGCAGAAAACAAATGTTAGTCGTTGAAAAGTTAAAAAGGTATCCATTTCAAGTGTTACCAAATCTGTTTAACAAATATGAAATAACTGGAATTATCAAATATTAAACAGTGATCTATAGATAATTTATAAACATGAATTGGATTAAAAACACTAAACATCAGTAGCTAAAAGAGCACCTAAACATGTTTTAAGAACTAACACTTGTCCCCATAAATGTATGTCCAACTGATTGCTGGTGCTGTTATCTTTGAGGATTTCAAGTGGAATCTGTTTTTATTTACCTCCTCCATTAAGTCATATCGGACAATGAATGGAATGGGTGAAATGATGCTCAAATGAGCCCAGGGTCCATAGAGCTTAGTTACCAGACATTCATCTTTTAGGATAAAGGAAAACTCCGGGGGGAAAAAAAAAAAAAAAAAAAAAAAAAAACCTTATCCAGATAACTCACCCTAACAGATTCGAACTTGGGACCTCTTGGATGTCAGACATGCTACCATCTATGCCACTGAGGCATCTGTTGGAACTATGAACTTTCGATTGTTTGGAGATGGTAAATCAAAATTCCTGAAGTGATCTTCCTGCTTTAGTAATGTATGTTTTCCCAAGCATTTAGTTCAGCTGCAAAACTGGCAACTTTCAATAATTTGGTGTAATTTCATAGTAGATAAAAAATAAGCTGCTACAGATTCTTCAATTCATATTATGGCTCTTGTGTATTCTTTCAATCTGGTGCTTAGGTCTTTTGTTTAGAGTATATTTGGTTCCAGTTGGAGCAATTAATCTTGTGATGTCCTGTTGTGGTGGATTATTTTACAAAGCCAATTTCCCTATACTGGAATTACTTTTTAGAACCAAAGTTATCTTGCATTTCTTGAATCTTCAGCAAGATTACTGCTACAATATGTTCATGGTTACTGCCATTTACTGTCCCTTTTTTAAACCTTATCTTCCCTCCCTTTCTGTAATACCTTAAACATTGGTTCTGCACACCTCATTTCATGCCTTTCTGAGCAACTACAGTAAAATTTCTGATGATCTGGATAACCCAGATCAGTTTTGAACAAAACATATAGTTAGTTAGTTAGTTACTAACGCTCCCCACATGGCAACCTTGGCCTTCGGGGTAACCTCACCCCACCAAGCGATGACCGGACCCATTTCTCAGGTGGAGGCACCCAGAGGGCGGTGTCCATTACCTCCGATGATAGGGTGATAGTGAAGATGGCGGTGAGGTGAGAGGACCTACAGTTTTTACCGTGGACTCCGAACCACGTTGGGCATAGGGGATACTTCACGTGTGCTAGACAGAGGTGAAGGCGTGGATAGGGCCGACTTAATGAACAAAACATATTGCATAGTAAATAAGTAATATAACATAGTAATATAATATTACGCAGTAATATAAAATTCAGCAGTCATTATTAGCTGAGGATGTTAGGAAGGTCCTAACGAAACACATTCTAGGTAAACACTACAATATATGGAGCAGAGTACTAGTTACTCAACATTTTGTGCTTCATTGCATCATATCCTTACTCATAGAAAAAATGAAGACGTACAAATGATAAATTCCTATTCTCAGTAGGTACATTACTCAAATTCTCTTGCCAGTATGCAAATTCATTGCACTTGCCCCACCTGCTTGGGAACAGGTTGGAACAGAAACTTTGATAAATTCATGGAAAAAGTTGTGGCCTGGTGTGACTTACTAAACAAGATTGAAGAAAAAATAAGCATGGAAGATTTTACACAATTTTTAAAAATTGATAGCTGTTCCAATGTTGAAGGATTGACAATTGGTTGCAAATAGACAATGATGAGGTTATAAATGGATTAGAGGAAGACATTGTATCATGCAGTATTATTGAAAATGAAAATTAGATTCAGATAGTGCTGATGAACCAAGTGTGGTTATGAACCATGCACAAGCAGTGTCAAACATAGAGAAATTGTACCGTCAGCCAATGAGCTGTTGTCAGACCTGCGATACTTCTATATAAAAATTGCAGAAAATATCAATGAAATTATTAGGGTATATGCACTCTTGACTACATGTAATGCTCTGGAAGTTTCATAAACATGAATTGTGAAATTTGGTAGTTGCAAGGGGGGGTGAAATTTGCTGACTGTTAATAGGCACTCTTGCTTTTGGTTTTATTTCCACATTAGTTTCTGGATGTTTCAGTTGCTCGGACTCAGCATCATTCAGGCCCTGAAAGTTTATTGGCTCAATTGCATTGATTGTGAAAATTCAAATGCTTGCTTCTGTTGCTCTGTTTGCAGATACCAGTTTTTACATGCACTCCAGGCCTAGTGGGCCTTCTTATCAATGAGGTACATGGCTGCTAAGTCTGTATGTGATTTCCTGCAGTGTTCACAGCCACTGCCCCATCAAGACGTTTAGTGATACTTCCATTGCGATCCGTTTTCGGCTTGGTAGCAGCATAGTGGTCCTAGGAAGCATTAGCCAGCACTCATTTCTGCACCACACAGCTCTAATATCCAGTTGGGAACACTGATGGTCTGAGGGTTTTTCGAACCTGGTTAAGAATGACTCCAATCTTCTGCATGATGATCCAGCCTGTCTGACGTGGCTATGCAAATCTCCTTATTGCATGTTCTCAGCTGTTCAGGATATACTTGATCTAGGTGATGCACTGCACTTGACAGCCCAGAAGCTGTATATAAGCCACTGTGGTGTTGCCAATATTGGTTTTAATACATAAGCATAACTTGTATTTACTTGTTTTAGGTTTTACAAATGGTTTCATTTCAGACTTTTTAACCTTTTTGTTTTGCATTCTGTTTTGACCATGTTATTTTTTAACCTCAATACTTGACTCGAATACTTTAAGTATTTGAGCTTTTCAGTTTTGAATTGAACCTAAATGACTTGGCTCTTACTCTCCCTTACTCTTGCTCATTTGTGATTGTTTCTCACAATATTGGACTGTGCACAATAGCAGTTTTGAATTCAGTGCATAAATGAGATGCCATAATCAAGCCTCAATTTAGATACTGTTGGGGTGTCAAATTTTCCAGTGGTACAGGAATAAAATATAAAATTCAAAATACTGCTGGAGTGTAGTTTGCTAAAGTCTTAAGATACAAATCCAGTTGGTTTATTGCATGGAAAACTTGAAAACCTCTACAGTTGTACATTTTAAACAGAGTGCACATGTGAAAGAACAGATGGAATGAATTTTGCATTCTTGCAAGCACATTAGGGTCTTGTATAAAAGGTTGTGAATTAGGCTCTAAATAGTACAAGCTAGCTTGTTGCAATGAGTAGCTGTTGCAGGGATGCTTCTTTGCATTTTATCAGTAAATGCAGTATGAGACATTTTTGTATTAACCAGGTATATACTTAACCCTTTGTGCAAGAACAAATTGTTTGCCTTATAGAACATAGTAGTAACAAGAATGTGCAAGTCTTTTCCTATGTTAAATAGGTTAAGCTATGCAGGAAATATAACATTCTTGTGATTTGAGACTGAAAGTTAAGGCACCAACACTTGTACCATTAAATTGGAGAAATAGTAAAGCATTTGTACAATTTAGCTGCCTATGCTAAATGTAGCTCTGGTTGTAGATATAGCTGATTGTAGTTGGCATCTTTGAAAATGCTTTCTTCATAAAGGTTTCATTGTATGCTATCCTTTTATTGATACATTTCTAACATTCTTAAAAAGGAAAACAATTGATCTTTAATGATGGGATTGATATTTAAATATCAAAAGTGCAAGATTTTGATGTCTCAAGGGCTAAAATTGGTTTAACACACATGGAAAACTTTTCTTTTACAGGATGTCCTAGTCCCAGATCTCCCAGAACTCCACAGCCCAAGAAGTCCCCTTGTAAAAGATGTTAAACACAACACATGCTGGCCTACAGTGCTTAGAGGCAGAAATGTCTTCAATACTACATTTTAAACCTAAAACCTGGATTTTTTTCAGTATTGCATATTTTGAATTTTAAGATTTTAACATTGATGGAGGAAAAGGAAGTTGCTGGTAAAAATGGCTAAACAATATTGGTAAGATTCAAATAAATTTTGTCGCATTAGACTACACATATATTCATAATGTATTCCAAGTAATTTGATGAAGGCAAGTACAAAGTTGGTGCAATTTGTTTTTAATTTATAAATGTTGTAAATTTTAAATTCAGTCATTAAAGCTATACTAAACAAAATTACTTAAAAGCTCTTTAATTCATCTAGTGACCTGTAATGTTCAAGGACTTTAGTTTCATGTATTATATAACTGCAAATTCTTATCTTTTGCTTCAAGCTTCGTAATTTGTAAACTATATTTTATAAAGTTAATTTAAAGCATGCAGGCTCTGGTTCATTGGCAAAAGTGCATAACGAATGGTGGTGACTATCTGGAAAAATAATCTGTAGCTGAAATACTGCTGTTATGATTTACGTATCTCCTGTAGTTTCCATGAATAAAAATAGGAGGCATTACTTTTGGAATGACCCTCATAGAACCTATTACAAAGTCTATTAGAAGCACATAACTATTTAACAAAATCTTTGTCTTTACAGAAATAAAATTACAGCAAAGTGGATGTAAGAATCTGTTTATCCTTAAATGGGTCCTTGATGAATTTTGCTCTTGAAATGACTTGAAAATGGGAGTTGCACTTTCATTAATGATTAATGAACTACATACAAAGCATGTGTAGATTGTATGTGCATAAGATCAGTATACTCGGATGCTTCCTTTTATCACTTTTGCATACAATAGCCATAAAGGTCCAATGACCTTTGCCTTATTAATGAAATACATCAATACATAAATTGCATAGTTTTGGGATCCTAATCCTTATTAAACCTTAACCTTAAGGGAATTTATTGGTTACTTTGTCCTTGATTACACTAAAATATATCACTAAGCGCTTTTCAATGAATACTTGGCAAAAGGTTGCATTGTTCTATAAATACTGCTTTGTACAAATTGCTCCACATGACATGCAGTGAAAGTATATATTGTGCCATGCTTGGTAGCTTCATATTTGCTGGTATGCGCATACTCTCCCCTTCAAGTACCTTACTAACTTGGCATAGAATAATCTATCTAATGCTCAGGAGTCAATATTCTTTAATGGCAGAACAGTATGCTACATTCTTAACCACCAGTAAATTTTTGATATGACTTTCTCAGACATCCCTGGAATTTTTAAGCCTTTCCTCAGTCCTTCCATAAATTGGAATGCGTACTAAGTGACAACCCTTTGGGTTTTTGTAGTAGGGCAGACAGTTCAGGAAATTATGCCTGTATGTAATAAAGTTCTCCCAAAATTGCTCATCTGCAAATGATTTCTTGGGCAAGTTGTATGCAGCTTGCAGAATTTATATGGCAAATATGAACTACCTGCATAGAATGTCTAGTGCAGGTATTTTCTAAATAACACATGGCACAGATGTAATACTCAGATTTACTGCATCAGTCATTCCTCAGAATTGTAGTTGGTAAGCTCTTGTAGCAGCTTTTGTTGGATAAAAATTTTCTACCTTCATAGGGTGCATCTAACAAGGATCATTGTGCATGGAAATGATTTTGAAAGCAAAACATCATATCTTATAAAACATGAATTTTTACAACCTAAAATTTATGTTCATTGAATTCCACACTGAAAACATACTTGTTCCCATACAAATAGCAAGCATAAAATTATATATATATATATATATATATATACTTCATTTGGCCTGTCAACTCGTGTGGTTTGGTCATTAATGGGTTGTGTAGTATTACAGTCCAACTGAAGGGATATTGCCTAGAAGTTGAACATTTAACTGAGCAAATAAAGAATGGGGCATAACTTATTTTACAAGGTTTATACTCATTGCTAATGAGAGATTTGACTTTCATTTGCTTTATTTCTCTAATTAGTACAGTCAATATGTACACTTGAATTTTCCAGTCTTTTATAAATTTGTAAAACCTTTGTTGCAGATATCCATGCTGAATAATTTGCACCCTGGTGGAGCAGAAATGAAGTATGCATGAGGATTCTAACAGTTGTGAAACAATTTTTTTTTAAGATTTTTATGATATATAATGAAGATATAGAATATCAAAAGTTGTAGTTTTAAAAATAAATGTGTGGATCTGAAAGTTTTGTATGCTTATACCTTTCCTTTCTTTTAACTGCTGTTGCTCTGATGCCAATATTGAAATTAAGACATTTAAAATTGAAAAAATAACTTCACTTTGTTTTAAGCAAAGCTGTTCCAATAAAAATACTTAGTATTAAAATATTGGTGAAATATTGTACCATATGTTTATAAAAATACCCATGTGCAGTTTTAATGCATGGAAAGTACTATGTCAATGATCTATAAACTAGTGCCAGTGCAGTCCTGGTTTGGGCTGCACCACTTGTTACAGCTTGCCTGCCCTCTGCAGTCCAGTTGGCAAATAACACAATTTATGTGGACATCTTCCCTTTTCATATATTCATGCCATAAGGACTCGAATACATTTACAAATTCCTTTCTTGGAAGTGTTGAAGCATTTACAAAGGCTTTAAAATACATTTGATCTCTGATAAATGGAGATAAACTTTAAACTGACATTCTGAGGTCTCCCACATGCTTTTCAGTTTCTGATCCAGTGGCCATTTCCTCTCCTGTGTTCTCACTGCCGTCCTGGATTATCCTATCCATTCTGCTTCCAGAAGCGCATCTTTCCAATAGGTTTCTTGACTCTTTAATCTTCTGAACAGTTTTCCTATTCATTTGCTGTTACTGCTCCAATTGCTGTGTTTAATATTTGTGTTAACAGAAACAAACTTATATCGAGATTTAACTGTATTGGAACACCACAGTGAAGCGAAAAATTAAATTTTAGACGAGTCGTATTTTTTACACATCTGCTTCACTTTCGTACCTATTTTGAGGACATGTTTCGCAAATCGTTTGCATCTACAGCTCTTATGCGACTGAAGTTAGATCCCTTAGCTTCAGTCGCATAAGAGCCATAGATGCAAACGATGCTTTGCGAAACATGTCCTCAAAATAGGTACGAAAGTGAAGCAGATGTGTAAAAAATACGACTCATCTAAAATTTAAGAAACAAACTTGCTTTTACCTGACCAGTTTGGTAAGGTTAAGGTCCATGTCATAGGGTGGTAGTCTTAGGTTACAATGCTAGCATTTGCAAATAATTTGTCAATGGAGTGTTTCTTTGGTCTGTGCTGTTTTGTGTGAATGAAGTTCTGCTTTTCTCATTTGACAAATGGTATATTCTGCAACCATTCTTATTTTCTGACTTTAAATTGTTAGTTGAGGACATTTTAAGGTCTTTGTGATAGTGAGTATTCTTGCTGATAAGAATGCAGTTTCATGGTAATTCAGGTTCTACACAAGGTCATATTGCGATTAATTTGCAAAAGCATTTGGTTGTGGGTAGATAATCACTGATGGGAGGAGGTATTTGGAGACTATAATTGTCAGCAAAATGGATCCACATGAATCATTGTCCCAGGATCTTCCGTTCAAAATTAAGTAATACAGCGAAACAATTATTTAAGTTGATGGAAATTAATCATTCCTCCACACTAGCCATGTATGGGCTAAGGTTTTGAATAGTCAAACTGAAAAATTCAATGCCATGGCTGGGATTTGAACCACAGATCTCCTGGTTTCAATCCAGTCACTCTTACCCATTGAGCTACCATGGCCAACATGCCGTCCTGACATTAGTGGTTCAAATCCCGACCACGGCATTGAATTTTTTAGTTTGACTCTATTCAAAATCTTAGACCATACATGGCTAGTGTGGTGGAACAATTTCCATCCATTAACTTGAATAAGAAGCAGCCTGGGACTTAAGTACTTACACTGCTTTTGGCAACTTACTATTGTATCTCAAATACAAGAGCCCCTAGTGGTTTACCGAGAAAGTAGGAGTCAATTGGAGAATTTCAGGGAAATGCTTCCATTCTTTGGGCTCTGCAGGAGAATTGCAGTTAAAATTGACCAGTTGTATTGGAAGGATTGTAGGGCTTTGAAAGAGAATTTAATACTTTTCATATAGCATTACTTTTTAAAGAACCAATTTACAAAATTCTGGTAACTTTAAGACTTTTGTTCTTTGATGTATTGGCATTATGGGTCACTTATAAAAGATTAAAAAAACATTTAAATGTCTTGGTGTATAAAAAGATTTATCAGGAAAATTGCCCCACAAAATAGCAATAAAATGGACAATCCATCTCGAAGGGTTTGCACAGGTGTGATAAAATATGCAATGCACATATAAACCTTGGCAGTAACGAAGTATAAACAGGTTAATGACACAAAAAATAGACAGGGGGAAGGTTGGGGGGTTTAGGTTACATATATAAGGTTTAGACTGGTACCTTGTATTCCTGATTGGTATTAAATGTCAAACACTTTCTATCCAAAGATACAGTAACAGCAGAAAATGCTGGCTTTGTTGTACCTGAAAATTTATCAAGTTAGTGACTTTATTATATAATTTACAAAACTAGGAATTTGGACTATGCATATTGGATTTGCTATCAAGGATTAGGTTCAGTTTAAGGATGGTATACACAATTAGGATATGTATATAAAAGGACAGACATTTTGCCATATGAAAATGTAAGGTTCAAAATTTGAGTACATATTGCAGATCTTTGGGTTGTAGAATGGGCCTGATGACAGCAAACATTCATTATTCTAGATCAGTGTTGGCCAAATACCTTTTCACAAGCATCCAATTCTGATGGATATTTGGTTGGCTTTAGTAAGTTTGGTATGCAATTATCTTTTTTGAGTTTGATTTACGAGTCACTGTTTACACGCAACTTCACTATTTTAATTTAGGCAGTTTTAGAATTTGAAAGTAATGAGTGGGTAATTCAAACAGTGATGTTTGTGTTTGAATTACCAACTCATTACTTTCAAATGTTAAATAAATCACTGTTTCTAACCTTTTGCTTCAAATAAAATAATATAAAAGTTTTAGAAATTTAATATCTGCTGTTGCATATCTCCTTTTCGTGTGCAACTTTAAGTATTTCTTTAAATCATTCTTTGTGTAGCATAATTCAGTATTAAAGTCTACATTTTCTTCAGTTACCAAGTTGCTTCTTTGGTTTGATACCAAACGTCATAAATATTAAAAGCAGAAGCATTATTAACAGTGAAGTATTCATTTTTGAGTCACTATGTTTACACTCAGTTGAAGTTGAGTGTGAACATAGTGACTCATAGATCAAACTCAAAAATGAAGAATAGTTCACTGTTAATAATGCTTCTGCTTTAAATATTTGTGATTATCTGTTCAGATGTGTATTTCAACAAAATTTGTATTAGAACCTTTTGTCAACTTAGTTTCTAAGCTTCTCTCGGCTTTTCCTAAGGGTTGAAAAGGGTTTATTTCACAGGGTAAAAAGAAATAAAGACCATTTCAAAATCAAATTAATTTATTTCATGAAATACACATTAAATGAACTAGGTCTCTTCAGACCAAGCCTTGTGCTGCATATTGCATTGCAATTGTTTTTGTTCTGAAACACAATTTTTCCATGTTTTTCTGCCATCTGCTTTGAAATTTGACCACTTTTGATTGAAATTTAATATTCTGATTGAATAGCTTCTTTGCAATCAGCTGCTTCACCACTCAATAGACCTCCATTGAGATACTGAAGCAGGGTTGTCCAGCTTGGCAAGTGTTGAATATTGTTCTCTAGAAACTTTTAGCTCTTTTTCCTGTTATTCATGACAGACTTGATATTTTGAGCTTTAAGGCAACTTGGCATGTGGACAGAGTTGACTCTTAAAAACAACTTGTTTTACCTACCATTTTCTTACTACCTGAATTAGGCTGGAGTCCAAATCTTATTGTATTTGTCATTGATCTCAAGATAACATTTAATAATGCAACTGTCACATGCAACCATCTAGTTCTTTGAAATGATGCAATGTCAAGATTGCACTCTGGAAAAACTGGACAATCAACTCTTTAAGTTGATTTTGCTTTGGACATGACTGTCATATAACACTACACCCATGCAAGTAGCCTGTGTATTGAACTGCAGGCTTTGCCGTATGACACCTAACGAGTAGAGAAAATAAATCCTATTCAACCATTATATAAAGTCAATTTGGTGGATTTCGTCTTATGTCATACTACAGCCCTAAATTTGTTTCATAGCAACTAAAAACATTTTGAAGATCTATGAGAGAAAAATGGGAAGAATACTTGGTAGTCAGTGAAAAATTCACTGCCATGGCCAGGATTTGAACCACGTATCTCCTGGTTTCCATCCAGTCACTCTTACCCATCGAGCTACCATGGCCTATGTGCCATCCATTAAATTCTCCAACTGACTTGTATATTTTCCCAGTAAACCACTAGGGGCTCTCATATTTGAGATACACCATTTGTGGCAACTTTTGTAAGTACAGGAGTCCCAGGCTTCATCATTAAACTCTTATTTAATTGAGGCATTGAATTTTTCAGTTTGACCTTATCTATCCAAAACCTTAGCATATACATGGCTAGTGTGAAGAAACGATTAATTTCCATAAATTAACTTGAATACTGGGTGTTAAGTCTCAGGGACAGGACAAAGAGCTGAGACAGAGGATGTGACCACAGCAAACACCAAATGGAGCTGGTGAGGTCATATGAGGGCTAAGAAAAGTCACTAATATTTGCCCACTGTATTTATTATAAAATTACCAACTGTAAGACAAACATGAAATATGCCTTTTTTTTTTTTTTTTTTTTTTAAAACAAACTTGCTATCTTAAAGTGTCTGTAACAATATATTCTCACAATGTGCATGAAATAACTTTTCTCTGAATTGCACTGGTACCAATATTGTTAAACACAAGAATCTAACAATACTTCATTAACTTAGAGTGGTATCACACCTTGCAGCTTCATACTCATGTGGAGTGTCGTCCAAGCACTTGACCCAATGCATTCAGCTCCTCACGAGACAAAGGGTTGAGATGCAAGCCAGGGACAGCTGACATGTGCTCTGCATCACGTAACTTGTTCACCTTCACTTTAAGTTCGCTGCGCAGTTTATTTATTTCCACATCCAGTGTTACTTGCTCTGCAAACAGATAATCAACATAAAAAATTTGTTACAAATGGTCAAGTTGAATCGAAATAATTTCACTTGGTTACATTGCTTTCAGGCATATCTTGGTGGCTTCTTAACACAATTTCACAAAGGATCCAGAAATCCCCACCAATATATCTCCATAGGAGGAGCTCTAAGCATTTATTTGCAGATATTATACTGATTTTAATTTTCTATTTAAGGAGTTTTCATTTAAGAAGCAGGCTGCAAATGTGAGGCCACTTGTTTGAACTTTTAAATTTGTCATGAAACTATCAAAGGCATCACACATGCCCTTAATCACAAACTTTGTTAAACCAGCAGTGATCATGAAAGGGAGTTTATGGGCAAAGTTTCATAAAATGTGAAGCCAAATAGCAAGTATTCAGTTTATATTAGGTTCCTTTACATACAATAATTTGAACATTACTATTTTAAGATTTCATGTATTTCAACTAATTCTGTTTTTAATAGTTTTACATCAACAGCTAACATTTATCTCTAATGGTAAAATTTTTGTATTTATTCTTTCTACTATATAATTATGAAATTATTTTGTTATTTCTTTCTTCCTATTTTGCTATATGTTCAAAGGAACTTCTATATATTTCTCATACACAAAATACATCCTCAAATCTTCTGTATATTACTGATAAAAGTGAAATTTAAGCAGCAAGAGTACAAACATCCACACCATAACAATAAATAAAAGCTTTATTTTGGAGAAAGGTACAAGAAAAGATGTTATTTTCAAATTAATTCAGGCAAACTCACCCCAGTTGACATTTGAGCTTGGTCCTTACAAGCTCAAATATGTGTCCCCTCAGAGAGCCACACATGCTGCTACTTCTTCAATGAGGTGAGGTGAGCCTTTGCTCGTCATG
The DNA here is from genome assembly GCA_030765055.1 of Mantis religiosa. Lineage (NCBI taxonomy): Eukaryota > Metazoa > Arthropoda > Insecta > Mantodea > Mantidae > Mantis > Mantis religiosa. Next base: position 147,640,591 of record CM060951.1, read on the forward strand.
ACAATTTCAAAGTTGAGATATTTCAATTGATATCGTTGATCATATCTACAAATAAAGGGTTGTTTTGGATGGCAGGAATTCAGTGAAAATCATATAATTATGCACGATTGGAGGAATTTAGTAACAGTGACATCAAAATTAATTGAAAAAACTATTTATAGTTGGAGAAAATGGATGCAACAGCTTCTGAAACTAGTCCCTCAATAATACAAAAGTGTAAGTGATGAGGTGTTAAAAACCAAGTACAAACAGATTTTTTCTTTAAAAGTAGTTTTACAAATGTTGCATGGTTTCATCTGTACTTTTCTATGATAGCAACATATGGAAATGAGTTCCAAGGGAAAACACAAAGCAGCCAGTTATGATATTTTTGGGTAGCTTTGTATTAGTCATAAGGCTCACTCTGTTACACTGAAATTTCTGACGGTTACATTTAATAAACAGTATTGGCAATGGTTGGAATTAACAAAGGCAAACTCAGGAAGAGGTTGTGATGCTACTAGAAATTACTTCCAACATAACACAATTATCATTAACCTAATTTATTAGATTAATACAATTCAAAATATTAAATTATGTAGGTTTCACTGTTAACACATTCTATGTAGTTATTAATAAATGCTAACGTTGGAAGAAAACTCCTACAAAAAGAAATTAAAAGCTTATGACATGTGATTTCATTATTAGTATACCTTAGTAGATTAGTGTGAAAAATGTTGGATGATTTTGGAGTATTGACTTAAATGAATTTTTGCTTTCAATTTGCTATACATTGGTAATATTTTGGGATAAGAAGTTACGTTGCTGATATGGTTTGTAAAGGTTACCTGCAAAAGTGGTTGGATGTATGAATATTGGATTAATGCTGTTTATCAGCACATAGAACACAAAAGGGAACTAATGTTAAAAATGGGAGAAAAGAAAAAGGAAATAAACTATGCATAAAATAATTTTGGAGGAATATAATAGAAATGAAATCAGTACAACTTTTGACAACCTATATATTTAAGAAATTTCTCTCCCTTTTTCTTCTCCTAGAAGTCAATCTTTCGAATAATTATTTTGGCTTTCCTCCATCTATATAATGCTTTGTCTTGGATTTGCTATTGAGAATCAATTGAGGCTGAAGGTATACTGTTTCTCTACAGTTACCTCCCGAGTTAGTTCCCTGTTACCTGAGTTGGCAGTTCATCACTAAGAATAATTTTTGACTGCTACTGATCAAACGTCGCAAGCCAAAGCGAGGATTAATTTTAAATTTAATTTAAAAAATTACATGAAATAGCAGAAACAAATATTAATGCCTTTAAAATGTACAGAACTTAGAGGAATAAAGTAACACTAAATGAAATGATTTAATGGATTAAATGGTATTTCAGTAACTATACCACTTACCTCTCTGAAGAATTTCAATTGCTTTACTGGAAGACATCTTGACAAGTAATGAACCCAATGTAATCCATGTTTTCTCTGGAGAAATAGTGTGACGAGAGGTGAGTGCTCTAATTGCTTCTCTGTTATGATTCCTGCGTTTATCCAGGCTTATTATTTCCAGTCGATCTCTTAGTATATCTTCACCTAATTCTTCTAATTCCTGAAGATAGTCCAAACTCCTTTTGGGATTTTCTAGCAGGCCCAGTTCTATAAAATGACAATTTTTATTTGAAGGATATTAGATATTTTGTGAACAAACTATAAAAAATAATAAACTTGTTAATTACTTCTAGAAACATGAACTTTTAAAACTATTATCAGAAATAAAATCTATCAATGGCACTATATATAATAAACTATATACAGTGTATAACATTCTTATTGGTGCACTTCAATTTTCTAAGAAAACATTTTACTGTTAGAAGACAGTCAAATTAATATTTTTCCTAACATGTGAAACAACATAACAAATGCTACATTAGGAATGACAAACTGTATATCTTGAAATTTCTGAGAATAGCCTATGAATTGGTCTTCATTCTAAGTAACTTTACTATAATTTGTAAACTGTAACAGGTAAACAAAATCTTACTGTACAAAAAGTGTAGGTCTCATTAAAATGCACAATTTATGATAAATAAAACAGGAACTTCGCCAAGACATAGATTCGTGAACAAGAACTCTACGGTTCAAATATCCACGTGACTGGGGAATTTTTCAGGGTTTCACACTCCTTGTAGTTGGCAAATAACGAAGAGTTTTAATATGTTTTGTACATGGTAACCAGATGCTAAGATATACTATGCATGATTTGTGCATATGTAACCTTGCTGCCACAACACAAAACAGCAGACATACTGAGCGAAGTATTTTTTGAAATGCATAATTGTTATGGAACATGAGAACAATGCAGTCAAACAATTCTATTCTTCCCCAGGTTTAATCTGATGAATTGATGAAGAAATAGATATAAATGATAAAAAGGTTTCCAGTATTCATGAGACAAGCTTAATTTCTATCATCTAAATGTATAAATGATGACAGCATTTTTATATAATTAGTGCATATAATCAAGAGTGTGACTGAATAAAAGAAACAAAGAAAAGAACAATTTATGACTTTTTAAAAGAATACTTTGAACTTTTTTCTTTTTAGTTTTACATATGAATAACAGTACCAATTTTATAGTGTGTAAAATATGCAGAAAAGTGTGGTGGTAATCGCACAATATAACAAATTTAAAGAAGCATGTTATATTTACATAGAGTAAAATTTAGTACAGAATCTTTATTGAAAGAGCAACAAAGTTCTTTGAGATGTGAGGGCTATGTCCTCTGTGTAAGAGCTTATTCTGTTATCATTCCCTCCTAGCTAGTTAGCAATTCTTGCTGGTCCTGATCATGGACAATTAAAGAACATTTAAGAACAGAAGCCATGGTTGACCAATGTGATGTACCACAAGACAATACAATGCAGAAGGCACTGGTCATTTCCATTGGCTGGTGGCTGCCATGGAATAGGTTATTTAGTACATATGATTCTATTTAATATATTTTTAATAATGGAAGGCAATGGCATTCCACGGCAAATACCCGGTAAGGACAACAATTATAATTGAGAATAATATTAATGAACAAGTGTCACATTTTAAGTATCTTGGATGCAACTTAAGTTATGAAATGGATCAAGATATAAATCAGAAAATAAGTAAGTTTCAAGCAATAACTGGAACAACTAAGAGAACACTAAAAGGTAAAACAAGAAGAGAAACTCAATTAAAATTTTATTCTGTCATGGCACTCCCTGTTTTGCTATATGGAAGCGAGACATGGACATTAAGAAACAAAGATTTTAGTAAAATACAAGTAGCAGAAATGCGTTTCCTAAGATCTGTTAAGGGATGTACAAGGGAAGATCAACTTAGAAATGAAGACATAAGAAATGAATTAAACATCAATTCTGTTTTATTAAAATTAATGGAATATAAAGAAAATTGGCTCCAACATTTAGGAAGAATGACTCCAGAGAGAATCCCTAAACAAATAATGGAATACAAACCCAAAGGACGAAAATCAATAGGACGACCTAGGAAACGATGGATCAATGTGAGACCGGAACAGGCTAGAGTCTAATCCATGGAGGTAGAAGAAGAAGAATAATGGAAGACAACTATTTCTTGATACTCAATACTCATACAGATTTATAAGTGTCATCTGATTACCTACATTACACTAGTAAGCTAAAAAAATAAAGCTCTTTTAACCACCAGATGAAACTAGACGAACTTTTTAGCTCAATTTGGAACTCAAATATCTTAAATAAGTGATATTGCAAATTTTTGCAAAATGTTTATCTTAACATAAAGTAAACAGAAAATAAACTTTGTAAGAATAATTTGAGTGGGGAAAGAGTCATATGAATGTAAGATATTAGAAGTGTAGTAGAAACACTATTTTTGATTACATAATTAATGACGCTAGTTACAGTGAAGCAACAAATACTTCACAAATATAATTATTTGTAACAGAAACTTCAATTATCTTAAAAGCAAATGAAATAAATCCAGAAGTTAAATTATTAAAACAATTAAATGGTCCAATAGATTTAATGGTTTGGGAAAAAATAGTTATTTTAAAAAATAAAAATTGTGTAATGAATTTTGAAATACCTACAATCGACTGTTTTTAAGTTTATTTCATTTTCAGATTTTGGTAGTACTGACAGAAATGCAGTAACCTCTAGTGATCGTAACGTTGACAATGAGATTGTTTTCGACTGAAGATGTGGATAAATATTAGCAAAATTGTGATCTAATTTAATAAGAAAATTTACATCATTTTGTTTTAAGATAAATGGAGCTTCTGTTACAAATGATTATACTTGTGTAGTACTGTTTTTGATGTTTTAGTGATTAAAACATTTGAAATTAATTTTATTATTACGTTACAGCACTGGAATTTAAAAGAAACTGAAAGGAGAATCATACAAGTCTGGAAGAAATATTGGAGCATAACTTTTATATTAGCAGACAAATCCATCATCATGAAAATTAAGGATGTGATGAGCATGTGTATACTACCAGTGCCAACATATGGATTACAAATATGGTCACTGATCAAGAAAGAATTGCAAAGTTTGCCAGAGGAAAATGGAGCAGATGCTACTCAACATCACATGCAAAGATAAGATAAAAATACTGACCTCCGAAGGATAACGTACTTGATGGATGTAGCGGAAACAGCAATAATTTCTAAGAGGGACAGGGAAGGCTATGTGCTTAGAATGGATCCCAAAATGCTGTCTGTGGGGGAACCCAGTACAGGAAAAAGGAGCATGGGGAGACAATGGAATGATATTCTTAAAAGCCAATTAGGGAACTACTGGTACATAATAAAAGGCAGCGGAAGGATGCCATAAACATAGAGGAACCATTGAAAGATCCGAAAGACACCAAAAGGGGAGGGGAGTGAAGTGTTCAAGTGTGACAAGTGGAAAGAACCATGGACAATGTGTCATGGAAAAGCTAGCTTGGTGCACCCTCAGAAAGCCTCCTGTAACTAGGAGGAATGATGTTGGGCTAATCTACTATATCAATCCAGATATCTCTAGTGAAGGTTTTACATTTATAGAATTTTGAATATCTTCTCTTATCATGCAGTACAGCACAATGTGTGACTATAGAATATTCTTTTCTATTCTTCAGTATCATGGCTAGATTCTACAACTGAAAAATGACGGATATGGAGCCTTCCACCTAACTATTAGAAAACTTTGGAGTATAATACTTAGACAATAAGATATACATAAAGTTGCTTAAATAATCATTATAAAATTCAGCCACAGATTTAAATTATGTTTCTGTGACAATCAATACAAGCATAACAAATGCAAAACACTCACCATTTATTTCCATATGTTCCTTAATATGATGAATTATTTCAAATTGGGACTGTATTTTTATTTGTAGCATCTCTTCTCAATCCTATTTCACTATTACAAGCACATGGAAACATATCTATCATTTAGAGTTCATGGATTCAATCAATGGACAGTCACAATGGCTGGATAAAGCTATTCTTTTTTGGTATCAAAGTGTTAGAAATTCCAGCATGAAAATATTCTAAGGCTGATTCCATCCTTATCTTCTGACAAAGTTTCACATGCCATACGGTGTTACAAAAAGAATAAATAAATAAAATTAAGAAAAACACAGAAAATGTAAAGAAAGAAAAACAAGTTGCAAATGTTTATCAGTTCCTGTTATAAGGTCAATATCATAAATTTCAAATTTCCGCAAATTCTCTTCTCCAAGTCCTCTCCTTCCAGCGAGCTTTACGTAGTTCTGATTCCCGATGATGACTTGTCTTAGTACGTGGAATTCGACTAACAGCTTCAATCTGTTGAGGACCAAAATGAGTGACACGGGGTTTCTGTTTCTTTGGATCATTTACACCTAGTCCCTTACGATCTCGTTTCAGAACTGTTTTCAAAGGAAATTTGCGCCCTGTTCCCTCAGGTCCAAGTCCATTATTTTCATTCCACCCACTCTTCACAAGAATTTGGTAGCCCTTATTTGTACATGGGATACCATAAGAAACATTTGTAGGAACCTCAGACCTTGCATTAAATAGATGAACAGTGGAGGTGTTATGCTGTTGTTCAGTGGTATCTCTGAAATTAATTTTACATATATTACAATAAAATTGGACACTTTTTTCTTCAGTGCTCAGTAACTCTGTTTGATTTTGCTTCAACAATGTTCTATTTGAGAGAAGATCTAATACTTCTTTTTGGCCCCTACTTTTAGCAACTGAAAGACATGTATTTCCCCCTCTGTCTTTTAAATGCATATCTGCACCATGAGCTAGAAGTAGCTGTACAACATCTACTGCTCCAGCGCAGCAAGCAGCCATAAGAGCAGTCCAGCCATAAGAATCCTGTTCATTTATATTGAAATTATTGAATTGCAATAATTGTTCCACCTTTTTAATATTATTACTTTGTGCCTCGTTCAAAAAAGCATTTAACCATCTCTCTTTGTTGTTAAATGGCTTTTTTCCAACAGAATCATTGTGTGAGGATGTCTTGGGCCGAGATTCTTGGTCTTTATTATTATCTTTTACTATTTTGTCTCTACTGCTTGTTTTAAGTAAATCCTCATAAAACTCTTTCGCTTCCTCTCCCGTTATATTAGTAATAGTTCCTGTATCTTTTATTGATAGCTCGTTTTCATTCCTTTCCTGGGTTCCTTCTCTGACAAACTGCTTCCATCGTAAGTTCTCTGTACAAAGTGCTCTCCAGTTTGGATGCATTTTAATTATTTTGAACAGACATAACATCAGATGAATAGCTCTACATTTGTGCAACATTTAGGTGTAACACTCACCTTCAATAGAATCGCCCATTTAGAATCAATGAACTATTCGAGATGGTGTCTTTATAGATGTATCAAAAATCTTCTTTTAAAATTTGACTGTGTAGAGTTTACGACTCGTTCACTTCACATCACTTCGTGATTATTTTAAAACATTACATATCTTTCATTCTGCGCACATAAACCACAATACCTACAAACCAATACAGTCCACAGAACATATACTTCTGCCTCTGACAGTCTATACTGACAGTATAGAAGAACATTACTGACAGCCTCATCTCAGAGTTGCCAACCACTGATTACAATTTGTCACTATGTTGGTGGGAAGTCGCCAAAGAGTGCTATAAGAAGTCATGAGTCACATAAATGAGCAAGGGTTAAAAAGAATTAGATTTAGTCATTATTTCTTTTACACATCTACTTGTTGCCAGAGAAGATAATGCAACATCATAATAAACACTTTTCAGTTCTGCTGCTGCTTCTTTTACTAACTTTTCTTTCAGTTTCAGTCTTGAATAATTTGAAGCCATGTAGTATTGACTTGGTAAGAAAAGATCTACTGGCTGATTTAAAGCAGATAATGCTGAGAATGTTACATTATTAGTACTATATCCCTAGCAGTAGCTAATTTAATTTGCACCAGTTTTATGATCCTGCTCTTAAATTTATTTATAAAACGGTTTACAATGTAAAAACGTCGTTCTGTATCCAAAGTTCAAACGTCTATCCTCTTCCTCCTCTCTTCTCTATTCTCTCAATCAAATTCCTCCAGACCCAATTTCCTCATTCCTCTATCAATCTCCATCCATTTAGGCCTTTTTAAATGCTATTTTTATAGGTGGACCACGTTTTCTTCTCCCAGGTGAGTTCAGTTCTAAAACAAGGCCATAACATTCTAGTTGTTTATGTCGTATAAAATTTAATATTGAAAGAGTGTCTAGTGGAACCTCGAAACAGTTCATTTTCGGCACATAATAATTGTAAATTCAAATTTCTGTTTTTTGTTCAAGTTTCTGCTGCGTAAGTTAATACTTCTAATTATTGATTTATATATCTATAATTTGGTTTCTAAAATTATAAAACTCCATTCAACATGGATATTCCTGTTCTACTTTTCTAATTCCATATGAAGAACCAACAGGAAAAATGATGGATGTCAATCTTTATTGTCGAAAATGTCTGTGGGTGTCAATGCATAGCTTAAGATGTATAGAATACACATACAGAGTTATATGGCTAGAATGCTGATAGTCATTGTATAGTAAGGTTCAGAAAAGTATCCATGAACGAAAACACTGCTGGAAATCAGTTGTGTAATAGGAAAAAATGACGACTGTCATTCCTCCCGCTGTCTGTTTCTTTTATTCTGTAACAACCTGTGATGTTTGATGATGTGATTTATTTGCAAACTCTGTTGGTACCTGTGTTGTTATTGTTATCAGTGTTTTGTTTGCCATTATTTTGTGGATGCAATTTGTAAGTTATAGGTTCCTGTAATTGCAGCAGTGATTCTTTGTTATATCGAGATTTAACTGTATTGGAACACCACAGTGAAGCGAAAAATTATTAAATTATAGATGAGTCGTATTTTTTACACATCTGCTTCACTTTACGAAAGTGAAGCAGATGTGTAAAAAATACGACTCATCTATAATTTAATGATTCTTTGTTGTTTATTTGCAGAACTTGTTATGGAAAGTGTGGAAGGTGAAGAAGATGACACTCAAAAATTTTCTAGCACAGAAGCCCTCTCAGAAGAGAAAAGGCCATGGTAGAATGTCTGAGGTTATAAAGGAAATGCGTTTTGTCATCTCATGAGGCGCTCCAGAATGTAATGCCCGATTTCACCAACAAATGTTAAGACTTAACACGAGTTTAGCAATAGTTAAAACAAAAATTGCATTTCACCAACAAGTGTTAGCCTAACACTCGTGTTAAATCTCATGTTAAACTAACAAGCCGAATTTCTGATGTTAAGTCCTTAACAATTGTAAATAGTCAAGATGGCGAGCATGAACTCAGCTGTTGATGTCGATTTGCTATATTTAAGATCGTCTAAATGGCATTCATAATAGAGTACGGCCTATGAGGAGAAATGATTTTGAGGAACTATCCGAAGAAAATTGTTTTACGGAGGTACAGACTGTCGAAATATGTTGCTATGAAGATTACTGCGGAAGTACAAGAGAGGTTAGAACAGGCATCGAAAGGAATATGGCGATCTTGCCTTTGCTTCAAGTATCAATAACCTTGCGATTTTATAATTCACTGAATTATGTGGATAATACATTGTCCACCTCCCGTCTTGAAACCTTCTTCGCTCCTCGTTTTAAATTTACGTAATACAGAGTTAAAACATACATCGAAAGGAATATGACGATCTCGCATTAGCTTCAAGTATTAACAACCTTGCGATTTTATAATACACTGAATTATGTGGATAATACACTGTCCACCTGCCGTCTTGAAACGTTCAAGTCACTTGTCCTTCGCACCTCGTTTTAAATTTACGTAATAATGAGTTAGAATATACATCGAAAGGAATACGCCGATCTCGCCTTTACTTCAAGTATTAATAACTTTGCGATTTTATAATTCACTGAATTATGTGGATAATACATTGTTTACCTCCCGTTTTGTAACGTTTAAGGCACTTGTTCTTCGTACCTTGTTTTTCATTTACGTAATACTGACAAGTTGTTTGATGCTTGTAGTAGTGACACATGCATTTGAATTAAATTCGTTTCCAGTATTTTCCCCGTGACATCTTTCTCTTTTACATTCACTGCATCTGTCCTCTTATTTTCCACGATATCCTTACACTACGTCACCATTTCAATTAACAATTCTTTCTCCGTCGACGAGAAATTTTTCTCACGGCTTTATTTATGATTTTGTTCATCCGCCATTTGTGCAGACGAAAATAAAAACAAAAGCGCATCGCAGCTCATCCATAGCCTTCTATAGCTGTGATATTTACAAGTTTCTTGGCGTTAACACAGGTTTGTTAACATTTTCAGAAAACAGGTTGGTGAAATGCACGAAATTTAACATTAGTTTTAGCGCTGTGACAATTATTACATTACATTTGTTGACGTCGACTTTAACATCTGTTGGTGAAATCGGGCATAAGTGTAAGAGATTACAATGTTTTGAACGTTGATTACACATTATTAAACAATTTAATGAAATGAGAAGTTTTGATGAGCAGAATTCCTACTTACTTGGATTGGTGTCTAACCACAATAAAGCGGCATAGGCATAGACAAGATTTGGACCACGCAAAGTTCCATGACAATTCTTATTCATATAAAATCGTGTCTCAGATGGTGAAAAGATGACAGAGATATAATTATGTGTTAAAGCCTCTGTTGTTATTCATGGTTTCACATCGGGAATAGTACAGACTTTGTAACGTCAGGAAAGACATTAGGTGCACCACCGAAAGGTATGCGTGGGAAGTATGCCCACTTACATAATAAGAAAAAACTGAGATGTTTGAAGCTGTTAAAGAGCGCATTGCATCTTTCAGGTGTAAGTAACTGCACCTTCCTGCAGAGTTGAATGTTAAAAAATGCATCAGATGTACAAAGAAAAAGGATTTCTTGATGCATCTTATTATTATAGACATGTATACAATTCTGAGGCTCAATATAAAATTTGGTTTTCCTAAATGCGATACCTGTAGCACTTCTGTTAAACTTCAAGCAGAAATGGAAATTATTACTGAGAGACTGAAGAGCACTAAAGTGAAGAAAAAGAAGAAGAAAAATTCAAAGAGAGGAAGAAACACTGAAGGGAGAAAATGATGTTCACAAGGCCAGAGCAAAAATATTCTACAGAAAAAAAAGACGCAAGATCAGGCGTATAAAACGCAATAATTATGAATGGATTTTTAGAAAAATCTCAGTATGCCAAACACTTACACAAATGACGTGTACTATAAGCGCCAATTTTCTCTCTGTTTCTTTAAAATTCATGTTCTGTCTAATAGTCACTCTGCTTTCTACTGTTACGATGAGACCATTGGAGGGAAAGGAGCTGACGAAGTTGCGTTTATGTTGAGCCACTTTATATTCACAAAGTTGAAACAAAAGTTAAATATTGTGACTTTGTGGATTCGTGAAATAAAAGGTCCAGGTTACAAACACAAAAAATTTGCACCTTATTTCCGTAGAAATACGCTTCGTACACATACACAATACAACATAGAAGGTCAACAAACACAGCTGCTTACCCGCACGTGTTCAATTACCGACTGACTGTCTTTGGCGGGCGGGCTGCCTTTTTATAGATTACTAACACACCAGAAATTTCTCAAACAATCGAAATCCGGCTAGAACAAAGGTGAACTCCCGAGAAATCCGGCTCATCGCGCCCACCATTTCGGCAAGCTTTTATCTCTACACTGCACTGCCGTCTCTTTGATCTCCTTGACCGCGCCGCCTCCAATCAACAATGCCCTGGCGACACTGCTCCCTCTTCAAGGCTGTTAGTCCGAACAGCACTATCGTAACGGGCCAGATGATCCAGGTGTACCACCAACATCTTCCCTCGCGGCACCTTCTGGATGCAGTAGACCACGCCGTTAATCTTCTTCATCACTCGGTACGGTCCTTGCCATGGTTGCTGGAGATTCGGGCATCGTCCCTTGGTCCGGGTAGGGCGGTACAACCAGACTAGGTCACCATGCTGGAGCCCTTGGCTGTTGGCTTGCCTGTCGTAACGGGTCTTCATGCGGTCGCTCGCCTTCTGGGTGTTTTGACGAGCCATCTCATGCAGGTCGTGGAGATGGTCCACCAGGTTCACCACATACTCGGTTGCTGGCTGTTTCGCGTTCGGGGTGCTTCCAAAAAACCAGATCACAAGGGAGGCGTAGCTCTCGGCCGAACATTAAGCTGGCTGGCGTCATCCCAGTGGTGTTGTGTGTAGACGAGCGGTAGGCCAGCAAGAACAGTGGCAGCTTGACGTCCCAGTCTTGTTGTTGGCTGGCCACGACCTTCTTCAGGTGCTCTTCTAAGGTCTTGATGTATCTCTCCACCATGCCATCTGACTGGGAATGTAGAGGTGTTGTGTGGGTCTTATTCACCCCAAGTCTTTCTAGTGCCTCCTTCATCAGGTTGGACTCAAAATGTGTGCCCTGGTCGCTGTGGAGCTCTAAAGGCACCCCAAATCGGCAGAACACTTGCCCCACAAGGCATTCTGAGATTGTCTTTGCCTCCTGGTTCGGGATGGCATACACCTCCGGCCACTTGGTGAAGTAGTCCACGACCACCACTAGGTACTTGTTGCCACGGTCGGACACTGGGAATGGTCCAGATATGTTGACGGCGATCCTTTCGAATGGCGCTCCGACGTTGTACTACTGCATACGACCGGGCTCCTAGACTGGGGGCCGCGACTCGCCACGCACACATGATACTGTCGTCATCATCTCTCAGAATCTGCTCGGAGCCTCAGCCAGTAGTAGCGCTGCCGGAGTTTGTCGATCATTTGGTTCGCTCCCAGGTGTCCCCCTGAAATACCGGCGTGCACTTCCTCCAAGACTTCCGGGACCTTGCTTCGGGGAAGTACCAACTGTTCTCTCTGCTTCTTCCCATCAGGCGATTCCCATACCCGGAACAGCACGACCTCTCTTGTATTCAGTGAGTTCCATTGGGCCCTGTACGACTTGTAATAGGCGCTCCTCGCTGCAATGTCCTTCCAGGTTGGTCGTGTCCCTGCCTCCACTCCTCTGAAGAGTGGCCCCAAGTCTGCGTCCGCCAGCTGCTCCCTCCTCAGGCCTGTGTTATCCCAGCCACCAGCAGGAACTGCCGTGACCACTCGGACAGCTGCGGTACGCACCTTTTCTTCCACTCTTGTGCATTGGCCGCACTCCTCTGGGCAGGGTCATCGGGACATGGCGTCTGCGTTACCATGGCTCTTCCCTCTACGATGTTCAGATGTGAAGTCGTACTGCTGCAGCCTCTGTACCCAGCGTGCTGTCTAGCCTTCCAGGTTTCTGAAGCTAAGTAGCCATGTTAGGGCTGAGTGGTCAGTTCTCAGGTGGACTGACCATACAGGTATTTGTGGAAGTGCTCCAAAGTCTTCACCACCGCCAGTAACTCTCGTCGGGTGACGCAGTAGTTCTCTGCCTTGGATAGCGTCCTGCTGTAGTAGGCTATCACCCACTCATTGTCGTTCTGGGCTTGGGATAGGAGGCCTCCAATGCAATGATCGTTGGCGTCAGTGGCCACGATTAAGGCGCCGCCTGGTTGTGGAAATTCCAAAATTGGAGCACTGCACAGGGTCTTCTTCAGGTGCTGGAAAAATCCTTCGGCGTCATGCGTCCACGCATAAGTTTGGTGTTATTCTGTCAGGCGGGTGAGGGGCTTGGCGATGTTGGAGAACCCCTTTATGAAGCGTCGGTAATAACTGCACAACGCCAGGAAACTGCGCAATTCTCTCTTATCCTTTGGCCGAGGCCAATCTCTCACGGCCTGTGTCTTCTCCGGGTCTGTGGCCACTCCGGTTGATAAGACTATCTGGCCCAAGTAGTTCACCTCCTTGCGGAAGAGTTGGCATTTCTTTGCGTTGAGCTTCAGGTTGGTCACCTGCTGTCTCTGTAACACCTTGTTCAGGTTGCCGAGATGGTCTTCACAAGTCTTACCGACGATGATGATGTCGTCCAGGTATAGCAGGCAGGCATCATAAGTCAGTGCTCTTATCACTGACTCCATGAGGCGTTGGAAGGTAGCTGGTGCGTTGCAGAGTTCAAAGGGCATAACTGTGAACTGCCAAAGCCCTTGGCCTATCGAGAATGCAGTCTTTTCCTTGTGTCTCGGGCCTAGAGCCACCTGCCAGTAACCGGACTTCAGGTCAAGGGTCGAAAACCACTGTGCGCCAGCTGGCGTGTCCAGGGTGTCGTCAATCCGGGGTAAGGGGAAACAGTCCTTCCGGGTGACGGCGTTCAGCTCCATGTAGTCCACGCAGAAGCTTAGCTCGCCGTTTTTCTTTGTCACCAGAACTACAGGGGAACACCAAGGGCTCTCAGACTCTTCAATCACTCCCTTGGATATCATGCCATCTTCCATATCCCGCACCACCGCTTGTTTCGCCAGGGAACGCGTCTAGGTGTTTGCCGAATAGGCCGGGCGCCTCCAGAGTCGATGCTGTGGAGCGCGCGGTCCGTGCGGCCATAGTCACTGTTGTCTTGGCTGAAGACTCGCTGGTATATCCTCAGCAGTTGTCGAAATTTCTCCAGCTGTTCTGCGGTTGGTGGTGGACCGCCCTCTCCGGTAAGCCTTCCAGCCGGGCCCCAGGTCATGCGTCGGCACCGGCTCCTGCGTCTTGTCGATTGCAGTTACGCTGAACACGGGCTCGCACGTCCCCAGCTTCGTTCCGGCCTGGACGTCGTGATCGGTGTCTGCCAGGTTGAGCAGCCTCACTGGCACCTCCTCTCGGCACGGCAATAATGTCCTAGCTACACAGAGTACGTGCACAGGCATCTTCTGGTCCAGCATCATGCTCTTCGTCCGTTGGCCTTCCAGTCGCGCCATCACCACCACCTCGCTTCTCGCGGAGACAACCACGCCATCCCTCAGGACGAACCCGCAAATTCCCAGGTGATCTTTAGGTTGCCGGATTATCACCTCTTCTCCATTGAGGCGCAGGACCTTCCTGCCTACGTCCACCGTCGCCTTGTGGCTCCTGAGGGCATCGAATCCCAGTATCACCACCTCAGCGAGCTTCGCGACGAACACCCAGAGACGTACGGCACTCCTTCCCAAGGTCAACTTCAGTAGGGCCTCCTTCTCCACAGACAATGTGTCGCCCGATGCCTTCACAGGCTGGTATGGTCGACTCGGCTTCCTCGTCGGATAACCCTTGGGCACGTCAGGTCTGATGATGGTCACGGCCACCCTGTGTCCACAGCACGCGGCACGGCTTTCTCCTTACCTAGCCGTCCGCAATGAGGCTGTCATCTATACGCCGGCTGACGGCGCGCAGTGTCACTCGAGGGGATGGTGGTGATGGCGCCAACGGGTCCAGGTGTCCCGGTTGTCCACACCCCCAGCACAGGCCACTAGTTTTTCGACGGCGTCCCTCGGGTGGTCTTCTGTCTCCGGTGTAGCGGACACTCCTCGATCTCGACGTTGGGATATCTGTCACCTTGGTCGCCTCCATCCTTAATGCTGCTGTTAGCGCCTCGTGGATGGTTTTGTACTCGCCGAACATTAGGCGCTGAGGAATCTCCGTGTCTCGTACCCCTTCGAAAAATGTGTAGGCAACCTCTCGGGATACGAACTCTAGTGGGAGGTCGACTAGGGCTTTGCTGGCCAGCTGCTCAATTGCTAAGGTGAACTCCTGCAGCGTCTCTCCCGGTTGCTGTGACCTTGACTTCAGCTGGCTACGGTACGCTGCGGCTAAGCGATGATTTCGAAAGCGATTCTCCAGGGCCCCCAGATCACCTTGGGCACCGCCGCTGTCTGGACCGCGTCAGGACTTTTTCGGCCCGTCCCTGGAGACTAGCTATTAGCTGTGCGGTCTCTTCCTCTGGTGACCACTTGCTGTGTTTGGCCACCGTGTAGAACTGACGGCGGAAGGCTTCGAAAGTTGTCGCGCCGTCGTAGTTAGGAGGAAGTGGTCACCGGAGGAAGAACCACCCAGCTAATAACCAGCCTACAGAGACGGACCGCAGAATTTCTGAACACCGTCCAGGCGGGGTGGCGCCCAAGGACATCTGGGGGCCCTGGAAAACTGCTTTGGAAACCACCGTCTAGCCGCAACCTACCGCAGCCGGCTGAAATCAAATTCGCAGCAGCCAGGGGGGACGTTGCAGGAGTTCGCCCAGGCAATCCAGCAGCTGGTCTGAAAAGCCTTAGTCGAGCTTTCACCCGAGTTCATATCCCGAGAGGCTGCCTACACATTCGTTGACGGGGTACGAGACACCAAGATACGTCAGCGCCTATTGTTCGGCGATTACAAAAAATCCACTAGACGCTAACGGCAGCATTGAGGTTAGACGCGGCCAAGGTGACGGTTACCCTGACGTGGAGAAGCAGGAGTATCCACTACACTGGTGCCCGAAAGCCAGCCGAGGGACGCATGGCGAAGACCTAGTGGCGTGCGTCGGGGATGTGGCCAACCGGGACTCCTTGAGAGAGATTACCGACAGTTAGTTAGTGTTAAGTGTAGAGGATCTACTCCCATTAGTCCTGGACCCGTAGGACCAAGGACCCGGGCCTCCTTCTACCCGGGAAAGATGGATACTCCGGGGCTCTTTCCATGGGGTAATACCTGGAATCTAAAAAGCAGCCCCCCCTCGCTGAGCACATACCGACACCAGGAAGAGCAGCTGGAAGAACGAGTAAGGCCCGGCGTGACGAGTGGCACGTCGGCGGCGACATGGCCTCGAATGACACTGCCCGCCGTCATTCGTTGGATGGATGGCAGCCTCATCGCGGACGATTGGGTGAGAGGGAAGCCGTGCCGCATGCTCATAGACACCGGGACAGCCGTGACCGTCATCAGACCTAACATAGCCAGGGGTTTGCTGACGAGGAAGCCGAGCCGACCATAGCAGCTTATGATGGCATCGGGCAACATCTTTCCTGTGGAGAAGGAGGCTCTGCTGAAGTTGACATTGGGACGGAGTGCCGTGCGTCAGTGGATGTTCGTCTCGGCGGTGATGAGGAGGTAATACTGGGACTGGATACCCTCACGAGCCACGAGGCGACGGAAGACGTCGGCAGGGAGACCCTGCGGCTTAATGGAGAAGAAGTGATTCTTGGGCAACCCTAAGAGCGCCAAAGTCATCTTAAAGGAACACGTGGTTTTCTCCACGAGACGCGAGGTGGTGCTGACGGCGTGACTTGAAGGACAGTGAACGAAGAACGTGATGCTGGACAAGAAGACGCCCTTGCACGGAGTATGAGTATCCAGACATTGTTGCGGTACCGAGAGGAGGTGCCAGTGAGATTGCTAAACCTAAGAGACACCGATCACGACGTCCAGGCAGGGACGGAGTTGGGGACGTACGAATCCGTGGTCAGCATGACAGCAATCGACAGGGCACAGGAGCGGGTGACGACGCAACACCTGAGGCCCTGGCTGGAAGGCGTATTGGAGAGGGAGGCTGACTACCTTTCCGCAGTACAGCTGGAGAAGGTTCGAAAACTGCTGAGACGATACCTGTGCGTCTTCAGCCAAGGCAATAGCGACTATGCCTGCACGGAGAGAGTGCTGCATCGCATTGACACCGGAGACGCCCGGCCTATTCAGCAATCACCTAGACGCGTTCCGCTGGCGAAACAAGTGGAGGTATGGGATATGCTAGAGGACACGAAATTCAGGTCAGTATTTGAAGAGTGTGATAGCCCTTGTTGGTCTCCTGTAGTCTTGGTGACGAAGAAGAACGGTGAGCTGCGCTTCTGTGCGCACTACAGGAAGCTGAACGCTGTCACCAGGAAGGATTGTTTCCCCTTAACCCGGATTCATGACACTCTGGACACGCTTGCTGTTGCGCAGTGGTTCTCGACCGTGGTTACTGGCAGGTGGCTCTAGACCTGAGAGACAAGGAGAAGATTGTATTCTCAACAGGCCAGGGGCTTTGGCAGTTCGGTGTTATGCCCTTTGGCCTCTGCAACACGTCAGCTACGTTTCAACGCCTCATGGAGTCAGTGATGAGAGGGTTGACTTACGACGCCCGCCTGCTATACCTGGACGACATCGTCATCGTCGGTAAGACTTTCGAAGACCATCTGGAGAACCCGAGTAAGGTGCTACAGAGACTGCAGGCGACGAACCTGAAGTTGAACGTGAAGAAATGCCAGCTCTTCCATAAGGAAGTGAAGTATTTGGACCACGTAGTCTCACCAACCACAGTGGCCACAGACCCGGAGAAGCCCCAGGCTGTGAGAGATGGCCTCGCCCAAAGGATAAGCGAGAGTAGCGCAGTTTCCTGGAGCTGTGCATTTATTAGCGCCGTTTCATAAAGGGGTTCTCCAACATCGCCAAATACCTCACCCACCTAAGTAAGAACACCGGCCTTGTGTGTGGACGGAGGACGCCGAAGGCGCTTTCCAGCGGCTGAAGAAGACACTGTGTAGTGCTCCTATTCTGGGATATCTACAACCAGGCGGCACCTTCATTGTGGACACCGACGCTAGCGACCACTGTATTGCAGGCGTCCTATCCCAAGTCCAGGACGGCCATGAGCGGGTGATAGCTTACTACAAAAAGACGCTGTCCAAAGCAGAGAAGAAATACTGCGTCGCCCGGCGAGAGTCTCTGGCAGAGACGATAATGATGATGATTGAGTTTAAGGGCGCACAACTACAGGGTTATCAATGCCCTTAAAGTGCCGAAAAGGATAAAAACGAGGTAAACTGCTAAAATATGGTCATTTAAATAAAAACTATATAAACAACCGTACAACAGTACCTCACACACTAAAAGAAGACTTGAAATCGGTAAGACGCTAGAATGACTAAAATGCCCAAATGGTTTGGGCCTATATTCGAAAATTTAAAGATAAAAAGAAATCTAAAACCTTGGTCACCGCTGTCTCGCCATCCGCCAGTACCTCTGCTAAGCTGGCCGGCAGCTGGAGAGACCGGCGGGGCCATGCTAATCTAAAACAATCTAAAATTGTGTGTCGCACAATCAGGTAGCAACCGCACAGGGCCCAAACCGCTTCTGATTCAAGTTTAATAAAACTTGTGACTAAAATAGCAATTACTAAGACGTAAACGCGCTAAAACAACCTTCCTCGTGCCGGGATGCAAGAGAGGAAGTGGCCCAGAGAATCGGAAGCTCCTTTGCTTCTCTAAATTGTTGCGGAGGGCAGACTACTCACTGCGCCAGAACGAGAGTACCGCTCTCCGCACAACGACCGAAAGTCTTCCGGGAGCACGAAAGGGATGTTCATATTGGGCCGTGTAGTAGCCGCCTTAGTTGCCGAATCTGCCATTTCATTTCCGCGCAACCCCGCGTGACCAGGAACCCAGGCACATACCACGCTAATCCGCGAGGCGTGTATAACGTGGAGGCATCCTGGATACTCTGTACAAGAGGGTGTTGGTTGTACAGGTCACGAAGGCT
Organism: Mantis religiosa; assembly: GCA_030765055.1. Classification (NCBI taxonomy): domain Eukaryota; kingdom Metazoa; phylum Arthropoda; class Insecta; order Mantodea; family Mantidae; genus Mantis; species Mantis religiosa. Next base: position 147,659,486 of record CM060951.1, read on the forward strand.
CTGAAGTGCGCTAAGGGAATCGCTGAGTATAAGCTAATTGCACAACCTTCAGCGGCGAATATATAAAAGGGCTCGATGTATGACGTGGAGTTCTGCAGTGTAAATGGAGGTGCTGCCATGGAAACCGAATGTAAAGGGTTCGGCCCCATGGACATATGCACATTCCACTCCAGCAGAGCTTTTTGAACCGTCAGTATAAATTAAAATACGGTCTGCATATGCAGAAAAAAATTCTAAAAATAAACTGCGGAGACTACTCGTGGGTGTGGTCGACAATGTCATCCTAACATCGACTTGGGGTACTACACGTAACCATGGAGGATACAACCCTTCACCTCTAAGAAGCATTTTAGGCATCTGGAGCGTATGCCTCCTCAGCAGCTCCCTGAACCGAAACCCCGGGGTCTTTGGAGTGACACGCGTGTTCCTGTATTGAACGTCAGAGGAGGTGTCGAAGAAGCGTGTAAACGTTGGATGTGAAGGCATATTATATAGCCCACAACGATGATTCCGCAGCAAAACGTCGCGCCGATATTGCAGGGCAGGCTCTGCCTCTTCGGCATAGAACCTTATGACTGGGCTAGTTCGAAATGCCCCAATTGCTAGGCGAAGGCCAGAGTTATGTACCGTGTCCAACTTCTTCAGCTCGGATGGACGAGCTGAAGAATAAATGATGCACCAATAATCCAGCTTGGATCGGATCAGTGTAAGATATAAGCGAGGCAGCACTGCACGATCCGCACCCCACGATTTCCCACTAAGTATCCGCAAGAGATTAAAGGAGAGCTCACACCGTGCCTTCAACTGTGCTATATGCGACGACCAGCTAAGCTTCCTGTCGAAAATCAGTCCGGGGAACCTAGTTTCATCAGCAAAGGGTAAATCATGGCAACTAAGTCGGAGAAAGGGTGGTAACCGACTCTTGCGGCGCCAGAAGTTGACGCAGACCATTTTCTCAGTGGAGAACCTAAAGCCGTTCCCAGAGCTCCACTCGTGAAGGCTGTCTAAGCAATTTTGCAGACGACGCTCTAGGAACGGAGTACGCTGAGAAGTACAGTAGACGGCGAAATGGTCAACAAATAAGCACGATGAAACTCCTCGAGGAAAACAGTCAGCTATAACACACAGTGTAACACTGAGCACTGAGCCTTGTGGGACCCCGTTCTCTTGGGTAAAAAGGTGTGAATTGACCAAGCCGACCCTTACTCGGAAAAAGCGATCGTTCATAAACTCCCCAAGGAACAAAGGTAGGCGTCCACGAATATTCCAGCTGTGTAGGGTGCGTAACAGACCTGCACGCCAACAGGTATCGTAAGCTTTCTCAAGATCGAAATATATGCTGACGGCCTGACCGTTCTTAAGGAAACCGTTCATGACCTGCGTTGACATACACACTAGATGGTCTACTGTAGAACGACGACGTCGGAAACCACACTTGATGTTCGTCAGTAAGTTGTGAGTTTCCAGCCACCACACCAACCTCCCATTGATCATGCGTTCCATCACCTTGCAGACGCAACTGGTGAGGGAAGTAGGACGGTAGCTGGAAGGTAGATTTCGGTCCTTCCCAGGTTTCTGAATTGGAATAATGTTGGCCTCCCACCACTTATCAGGAAAACTGCCATCAATCCAGATACAGTTATAGACTTCGAAGAGGAAAGCTTTCCCTTCGGGAGAGAGATGTTGTAAGAATCGCACCTGGATACCGTCTGGTCCTGGTGCCGATAGCAGTGAAGATGAAAGTGCGTGTTCTAGCTCTGCGATTGTGGTCTTTAAGGCTTCCAGAACGAAAGCACAACCATTGAGACTCCACCTGATTCTTAATTAAGAGGAACTCAGGTGCATAATGATGTGAGCTAGACACATGAGCGAAAGCACTGCCAAGGGTGATAGCTACATTAAACCGATCTACAAAAACTCCTGAAGGAGTTTTCAAACCAGCTATCGGTATATGAGTCGATTTTCTGGCCACGCACCTAAACCTATCCCATACCACCGAGGAAGGTGTATGGTGATCGAAAGACGACACAAAATTGCTCCAGGATATCCTTTTGATCTGCTTAATAACTTGCCTAGCCCGGGCACGCATCTTCTTGAACTGAATAAGGTACTCCAATGTGGGGGGGGGGGGCCGTTGGAAAACCCGTAGAGCACGCCTAAGATCTCGGAATGCATTCCGGCAGTCTACTGTCCACCATGGAACAGGACGTCGGCGAGGTTTCGAGAAGAACGCTGAATAGACCGTTCTGCGGCGGAAAGTATCCGCTGGCTAAGATATTCTACAAGATCGCTGAATGAGGCGGGCTCCTCATAACTAAAAACCGCCAACTAGGTGTAAAGGGCCGAGTTGACGTGATCGAAACGCCAGTTTGGCAAGCGTGTGGAACACACGGTCTTCTCTAGGAGACTAATAAGACAGGGAAAGTGGTCACTGGAGTGTAGGTCAGAGATGACGTTCCATTGTAGGGACATTGCTAGCTGTGGTGAGCATACTACTAAATCCAGATGCGATAAGGTGTTGAATGCATCAGAGAGAATTGTAGGCTCTCCGGTGTTCAGGAGAACCAGGTTATTACTGTCCAAAAGGTCTGACAGAACTCCGCCTCTGGCACAAGCTCGAGGTGAACCCCAGAGAGGATGATGGGCATTCAGGTCTCCCACCAACAAAAAGGGAGTTGGTAACTGAACAATCAGAACTTGTAGCGCAGTACGCGAGAGGTCGTCTGAAGGTGGAATGTAAATGTTGCAGACCGCCAATTGTAACCTTGGCAGCAGTATACGTGCGGCGACGATGTTAGTACGTAAAGGTATATTGTCCACATATACGTCATCTCTTTCCAATACTATTGTCGCTCCGTTTGCTGGAGTACCCTCTAGAGGAGTATGATCACGGTGGAAGGGAGTATACCGCCTTAGTTGGAAGGAATCTTGGGGTTATAGCTTAGTCTCCTGTAAGCAAACGACCAAGGGATCGTGCTTACTAAGTAACAAATCGAGCTCAGGGCGATGTGCCCTTAGCCCACCTATGTTCCACTGTAGGATCGCCGTTGGAACAGTGGAATAAAAGGTTAAGGGGTAGTCCACATTAAGAGGAGTTCGACGGTGGCCGAATCAATTTGCCCTTCTTTTCGGCTTCGGGTTAACTTCCTTACCAGCCGGATCCTCACGACGTTTCCTGGAAGCCTTCCTGGAAGTGTGCTCCGTAATCTCCTGGTCCATCTCTTCTACGGATGAGGCCCCTTGCCAATGGAGAACTTCGTTTCGAGGACCCCAAACCGGTTTTCACGGAGAGCGGCGAGGATGACAATCATCGATCCGAGTCCTCACATGAAGACTCTTCAGAGGAGGAACTTTTCGACGCCCTAGGGCCCTTTTTTCTTCTGGTAGTTTGTTGGTCTCCTTGAGGAAATCGGATTTCTTGTAAGTCGTTTTAAATTGTTTGGGCGGCGCTTCGTACAGAACCAGCTTGTCGTTCTTGCCGGAGCTTGAGGCCTTAGCCGGTGACAGTGCTGGCGATCTCCTACCTGACGGTGGCATAGGCGTTGTAGATGCAGACAAGTGTGTTGCTTTGGCCGGCTTCGGTGTTGATGATGGAACAAGTATTTTGTCCGATATCCAGGCTTCGTGAGGAGCGCTGGTCTGAGTGGCGATGTCTTTCCTCGGTACAGGCTTAGCAGCTACAGAGCCGTCAGTAGCTGCAGGCGGGAAGGGAAGGCATGCGGGTACGAGCGAGTTTCCAGGCTTCGGAGAAGGAAGCCTTCTCTTTCACCCGGATCTCTTGGATCGCCTTTTCCTCAACGAAGCGCGGGCATTCACGAGAGCTGGATGGATGCTCTCCAGCTCAGTTCACACATTTAACTGGCGATGAACACCCACCATCGTGCTGTGACATCGCACAGTTATAGCAGGTAGACGGGACGTTACAAGAAGCGCTTGTATGCCCGAATCAATGGCACTTGTAGATCTTAGCGGGTTGGGTATATAGGGGCGTACCTCGATCGTCTCATACCCTGCCCTGAGCCTTTGGGGGAGGTTGAACCGATCAAAGTTCAGGAAGAGGGTACGGGTAGGCACCAATTCCCCTCGCTCTCTACGCTGTACACGGTAAGCAGTCGTAAAACCTTGGTCTTTAAGGTTCTCCACAATTTCGTCGGTCGTCATACCGTCCAACACACGGGTGTTGACCACCCTGCGCGAGGAGCTCAGACTCTTATGGACAGTGACGTTCACCGGGTATCTGCCTAATAAGGTCGCCTTCAATGTGACAGCTGCCTGGGAGACAGAATGAGCTTCCACCAGGAGCGTGCCATTTCGTGAACGAGTGCAAGATTTAACCGGACCAGCTATCTTATCAAGCCCTTTTGGATGATGAAAGGGTTCAGTGACAAAAAGTTCTTTCCTTCCTCAGTTCTGGTTGCTACTAAGTAGCGAGGACCAACGGACTCAACTACTTCCTTTCCACAAAGCTTCATACTTTTGGATTTAGTAGAGTGCACCATAGCGACAGTATCCTCCACAATTGCAAACGTCTCCGATGGCGTGCTCACATCCTGGGCGCCACCCCGACTTAGGTAAGAGACCTGGCCTGGACCTTGCTCACCTTAGGGTCACACCTCCAAGTGTAAAGACGGAGGGACTCAATCGCCTTCAGGAGTGTAACAGCTCATGCAATGGCCCCTCCCAGGTACTGACCTGTATCAGCGGATACGAACACAGTCCTATATGGTAACAAGCGGCTGGGAGTTACGCGTTACCCAGTCATCCCTTGCGCTTCCCATTCCAACCACCCGCGCTATGTTACCCGTCAGACATGTGTTCAGGGAGGAAAAGAAAAAGAAAGAAATGGGGTCAAACACCGAAATGCACTATGGTTTGGGCGTTTGAAGGGACACTCTCACCTCGTGGAGGAACCCAATCGAGAGATTAAACCAGAGCCTCTTCTGCCAGCTTTCGGGGTTACTGATGGGCCTTCTCGGTAGCCGTGGCGGTCCCGGGGTACTCCAAGTCCCCACCGTACATCACCCCATCAGTCAGTCCCCTACTTCCTGTTGTCCACCCCTCGGGATGAGGACCGAAGAGGTTGGATGTTGAGGGGCTTGCTGGCGGTGGTGAACACCTTGGAGCACTTTCACAAATACCTGTACGGTGAGCCATTTCACCTGATGACCATTCCGCCCTAACCTGGCTGCTCAGCTTTAGGAACTTAGAAGGCCAGGCAGCCCGTTGGGTCCAGAGGCTGCAGGGGTACAACTTTACCTCTGAACATCGTAGAGGGAAGAACCACGGTAACGTAGATGCTATGTACCCGAGACTCTGCCCAGAAAAGTGTGGCCGGTGCACAAGTGTGGAAGACACGGAGCCGGCCACAGCTGTCCAAGTGGTCACGGCAGTGCCTGCGGATGGCTGGGATACCGCAAGCCTGAGGAGGGAGCAGCTGGCGGACCCAGATTTGGGTCTACTTTTGAGAAGTGGAGGCAGGGACAAGAACGACCTGGGAGGACATCGCACCAAAGACGCCATATACAAGTCCTGCTGGGCTCAATGGGACTCACTGAAGACAAGAGAGGGTTAGTTGTTCCGGGTACAGGAATCACGTGATCTGAAAACGCAGAGAGAACAGTTGTTACTTCCCCGGAGTAAAGTCCCGGATGTCATGGAAGAAGTGCAAGCCGGTGTTTCAGGAGGACACCTGGGAGCAAACCGTACGATCGACAAACTGCGACAGCGCTACTACTGGCTGAGGCTTCGAGCAGACGCTGAGAGATGGTGCCGCCAGTGTCACGAGTGGGCGGCGAGTCGCGGCCCCCAAACTAGGAGCCGGGGTCGCATACAGCAGTACAACGTCGGAGCGCCATTTGAACGGATCGCCATTGACATAGATGGACCAGTATCCAGCGTCCGACCGAGGCAACCAGTACCTGATGGTGGTCCCGGACTACTTCACCAAGTGGCCGGAGGTCTATGCCATCCCGAACCAGGAGGCAAAGGCAATCACAGACTGCGTTGTGGAGTAAGTGCGCTGCCGATTTGGGATGCCGTTAGAAGTCCACAGCGACCAGGGTGTGAGTGAGTCCAACCTAAAGAAGGAGGCACTAGTAAGACTTGGGGTGAACAAGACCCACACAGCTCCCCTACATCCCCAGTCTGATGGCATGGTCGAAAGGTACATCAAGACCTTAGAACACCCGAGGAAGGTCGTGGCCAGCCATCAACGAGACTGGGACGTCAAGGTGCCACTGTTCTTGCTGGCCTGCCGCTCGTCAACACACGACACCACAGGGATGACGCCAGCCAGCTTAATGTTCGGCCGAGGGTTACGCCTCCCTTGTGACCTGGCTTTTGGAAGCCTCCCGGACGCAAAGGAGCCAGCAACCAAGTATGTGGAGAACCTGGTGGACCGTCTCCACGACATGCATGAGATGGCTCGTTAGAACATCCAGAAGGCGTGTGACCGCATGAAGACCCGATACGACAGGCAAGCCAACAGCCACGGGTTCCAGCAAGGTGACCTGGTCTGGTTGTTCGCCTCTACCCAGACCAAGGGACGCTGCCCGAAACTTCAGCAACCATGTCAAGGACGGTACCGGGTGGTGAAGAGAATTAACCAGGTGGTCTATCGCATCCAGAAGGTGCCCCGAGGGAAGATGTTGGTGGTATACCTGGATCGTCTGTACCACTACGATTGTGCTGTTCGGGACGAACAACCTTGAGGCGGGAGCTGCGTCGCAGCAACGCGCACAAAGTTTCGGCACGGAGAGATAACGGACGGATGGTGTATCACGGAGATAATGAGCTTGCCAAAGCATATAAACATAGCGCTGCGATAAAAAGTCTGCGGAAACAAATAAAAAGATAAATGGAACATTTGAGTGACATCTTGATTGATAGAGGTCATTCTGTTTCTTGTTTGTTTGAGAACAGTCAAGAATTATCAATGCAGGTATATTTAAGAGATCGTAACACGCCAGCGAGCAGTCGCAAACAGAGTTTAAATTTTACAAACCCACAAGGTCACAGTATATATAATAAGACTACAGTTAGGATGTTATGTGTTATAAACGTTTCTTGGCAGGATTGTCTAGGTCGAAGACCGCACAGACTTCTTGCGCATTTTTTCTGTATGTTTAATAGCCTATTCATATTGGTTTTGCTTGTTTCACCCTAGATTTCTATGCCATACAATAAATGTGGAAGATAATATCATAATATGCTGTGTTAAGCATATTGGTTTTCCCATATTTTGCTGTCTTAACACTTATAGTCCTGAGTTTTTCTTCAGATTGTTTCTATGTGTGTTTCTATGTGATTGTTTCTATGTTCTCATCTATGTGTACTCCCAAGAGATTAAAATTTCTAACCTGTTCTTAGGATAGTGCTCTGAAATGTAATGAATTTTGTGTTTGCTAAGTTTAAGTTCAAGCCATTGTTTGTGAAGTATTCCGATTGTTCCCGAATGGCCCTTGCCGCTTTTTCTTCTAGGCTTTCACTATCTTGACTCCAACATATCATAGATGTATCGTCGGTATAGGAGATCACCTGGCTGTTTTCCGGCAAAGACAGAATATTTATGTACAAGAAGAGAATGGGGCCAGTACCGATCCTTGCGGTAACCCTGATTTTACTAAGCTAAATTCCGATTTGATGGTGTATATGGTGTTCCTTTTTTCAGTTAACCTCTGTACACTGCATCCGGGTTTTGAGATATGATGCTAAAAGTTTATTCAAGTGTCCTCTGAACCCTTAGTGTTCTAGTTTAGCAATTAGGTGGTCATGATACACAAAGTCGAAAGCTTTAGGAAGGTCTAGGTATATTCCTGCTGTATTTTTACGAGTGTCTTTCAAATCCAATAAATCATGAACATATTCCGTTATAGCTGTAATGGTAAATAGTTTATTCCACAAAACCATGTTGAAAATAGTTTAGTGTTTTATTAGATTTTAGAAAGTCTATCCATAAGTTTATTCTCAAACACTACAGATTTAGAGTGATTGGCCTATAAGTGCTGATATCTGTGTTTGAACCTTTTTTATAGACTGACCGTACTGTGCTGATCTTTAGTACTTCCGGGAATATTCCATAATTTATTGAGTAACTTATTAAATATACCAGTATGTTAAGCAGTTCTTGTTTTCAGTGTTTTAATACTATAGGTGATAGTTTATCCCATCCGGAGGATTGCTAATTCTTTTAGGCTGCTTCAGTAACAACTGTAAACTTATGGCAAGAGTCAGTTTCTTACAATACCATTGTAAATACATTAATTTATGTCCTCACTAGAAGCAGGAGTAACATCACGGAAAGCTCGATGTCTATTGTGCAATTTATACTTCCAACTGAACTAGAGTTCCAAATTAGCTTAAGCAAAAGTAATGATCATGAAATGTAAAACGCTTTTTCAAACCATGAATGGAATGAGTTGGAAATTAAATCCTGCAGTTACCAGCGTTGTGTATATTGGTTAGAAGTTTGCAATCTAAAAAGGCATATCCCAAAATCAATTTTAAATCCGAGATGGACTCCATAACTCCCAGAGAGATAGAAAAGAGTACCTTATTAAATGGCAAAATCTCTTATGGTTGGAATGAGATAACTACCAATTTGTTAAAGTATAATCTACCAGAGTTGTTTAGTCTCTTAGTTATATATTCAATCAGTTCTTTTCTTCCAAGATATCCCTGGAACAAAAGTGAAACACACTTTGTTACTTCTATATCTAAAAGGAAACGAAATCCTGACTTTTCCAATTTAGGCCAATATTGTTTACGATGATGATGTGAATAGGAGCGCTCAACTACGTCGGTCATCAGCGCCAATATTGTTCACGGTATCTTATTCAAGAATAATGGAGAATGCTGATATAATCGGGTGAACACTCATCGAATTAAACAATATTCTTGCATCAGTCCAGTTCAGATTTTTAAAAAATGCTAAGAGAGAGTTTAGTTTAGTTTGTAATTTACGCCCTTCAATGTTAAGTCATGTCGGACGGTAGCTTAGAGAGAATGTAGAGAATGTCATATACATGCTAACTTCCAAAATGTAAAAGTCTTGGATTAAAAAATACCCGCCACTGGAAATTCTTCGTAATTTAACAACACAGACCACAAACTCTTGCTGCAAAACTTAATTTGCTCAGATCTTAACAATATCCAGAAAACCAGATTCTGAAACAGACTTTATAAGTAATAGTGTCCCGCAAGATACTACATTAGGGCCTTGATGTGCTCTTTGCAAATGCTGCTGGAGTACCTATCTGAAAATGCAATTCAGAAATTAAGAGATACTGCCACTAAAGCATTTGAACGGCTGAACATTTGGTTTTAGGAAAATAATCCATAAACAAACTACGACAAAACAAACTTGATTCAGTTCACAGCATAACATAGGCAAGGAAGTGAATTCACAATCAAATGGAACAAACTCACCATAAGTAAAGTATACAATAAAAAATATTTTGAGCTTCAAATGGGTGAAGAGCTCAACTGGAAGAAATAATTGAAAACCATTATAGCAAAATTTAGCTTTGCTTCTTTGCATTAAGAAGCGTAAAATTGTATCTGCTTAGCCAAAATGTCTTAAAACGGCATATTTTGCCTCATTCATTCCCTGTGGTGATAGGCAAACATCTTCGGGTACCAATCATACTAGGTTTTTATACTTCAAACAGGGCAGTATGCATTATATGTGGCGTTATAGCTGTCTCAGAGATAATAATAAATTCACAAAATCTTGCTGGGCATGATCGTTAGAGACATAATGCATAAAAGGAAAACAACAACTAGCTTAACACGTTTGCAAAAATGTTATTATTCTGCAATTTTTATAATAAGCGCCATGTTACTTATAACCATTAGGCAATCATAATCAACTTAAACCCGTAAAGAAATATTTTGTCACTTTCATATACTATGGGGGGATTCTTTAATATATCGTTCAAAATTTAGGGGCGATTGTCTATTATGGCGATGTAATAACGCGACTACTTTGTTTCCTCTGTCAGTTAGGCAGATGTCAGGGTCTGGTTGTATCTGCCTGTAGTTGTTTACATGCGCAAGTAGTAACAGTACAGTCCATGTGCAGTATATCTATGGAAAACCGCACACTCCTCCGGCCTTTATTTATTACTGTTGAACTATTGTAGCGTATGTTGTAAAATTTGTTCTTGAAATAGCAGCGGTTCGTAAAGCTTAATTTTTTACTACATAGTGCAAGATGGAGGACATTAAGCAAAAAAAAAAAAAAAAAAAAAAAGAGAGGTTTTGGCACAGTTAACTCAAAATGTTGGCATACGTTCGTTAGTCGCTAGAACAATAAATTGTCGCTAATATATGTAGACGTGATAGCCTTTAGCAATAAGGAGAAAGTCGCCAAAGTCTAATCTTGACCTAGCCGCATGGATGCAATAGTACACGATAGCCACGATTCACTAGAGATAACCGGTCCCGGATCCGGATAGAGCGTCAATTAAAAAAAAAAAAAAAAAAAAAAAACGTGTTGGACATTTTACCGCAGTGTGGGAAGCCACTATCAATAAACCGGTCTCAAAAAAATACTTCATACCACCAATAGACATAGCGAGGAATATCTCACACAATAACACAAATACAACCCGCTCAGCCGGACAGGGTAGAACGCCCTGCTTACATTCATTAAGACACCTTATTTACCAAGGAAGGCGTTATCATTATATTTCAGAATTCTATTTCAAGTGGCATTAACACCGGTGTACCTCCTACGGATAGGGCGCCGAGATAACAACCTATGAGAATGTGGAAGAGGTGATCTTAATCATCTCTTCTTCGCTTGCCCAGTAAGGCGTGCCGACACCTTGAAATTGCTACACGACGTTTTTTTTAAGGAAATTAGGATTGGGATGCCCTTGATTGATCTCAAAGGCAGCTGCAATTTGGCGTTCCCGCGTTTGGGGAGACACGGTTTAAAGTTTTTGTTCCGTTTTGGTTACGGGTTGCATATCGCTTGAGCCTTCAGGCGTAAATATGATTCCTAGAGATATCTGGGGTTTTTATTGGGTTAACCAAGGGCCCCCAAGACGTCTCATGGTAGTTTGAAGGATGGCAAGCGTCTTTGTTCCCTCTGGTCATACCTGCCCAGGGAGTTCACCAAAGGGTTGTTGTGAGTTTGTAGTTTGTCGTACATTGATCATACCCTCTCGCGGATGACATCGACGATGTACGGGATCTGGGAGTGCTCATGCAGGATATGAGCAGGAAATCTCCATTCTGTATCGTATATGATGTGAAGTGCCCTGTTCTGCAGCGTTTGGAGTCTGACGAAAGTGGTATTAACCACTGTTCCCCAGATCTCACAGTCGTACAGAATCATAGGCGGAATAATCGCCCGATACAGCTGGAGTTTGAGACGGATGGACATGGTTGAGCGGAAGATAGGGTATAGGCTCCGGAGCGCGACGTGCCCCAGCTGAACCTTGTCCTTGACGTGCGGAACGTAAGTTAATTTACGGTCCAGAATCACTCCGAGATACTTCGCCGTTTGCACCCATGGGATTCTACGGCGCCGTAAAACGAAGTTCTGCTGTAACCGGTTGGCTCTGGTTTTTGCCAGGAGAATTGCGGAGCTCTTCTCCGGGTTAGTTGCCATTCGCCATTTTGCACTCCATGCGCCAATGGCCCGGAGCTGGGTTTGGAAGCTGTACCGTGTGTTCCTGTTTACTGCGAAGATCATGAGATCGCCCGCATACTGACAGGTGTGGGTGTTGTGGTGCGTTGGAATGTCGGCCATGTAAGCTGCGAAAAGTGCCGGCGACAGCACGCCGCCTTCCGGCACTCCAGCGCCAATGGGCCGCTCTGTGGACAGCGCCCCCTCCACCTTTACTCGGAAGCTTCGGTTTCCGAGGAAACTGGCCACCAAGGAAATGTATGGAAGGGGGATTTCATGCTCTAGGAGCTTGTAAATGAGCCCCTCGTGCAAGGTAGTGGCGAATGCCTTCTCCACGTCAAGCAGCACTGCTACCGTTTTAGACCTTTCCTGGAATCCCAGGGAGGCTTTCTCGGCAACTCGCAGTAGTTGCTCGGTCGTGGAGTGGTCAGAACGGAAGCCAAACTGGTGTTCCGGGATTAGGCCCCTTTCCTCTAGATGAGGAAGAAGCCGGGAGAGGAGCAGTTTTTCGAATACCCTCAACAAAACTGGTAGAAGGCTGATGGAGAGGTAAGTGGACGGGAAAACCGGACCCCCCCCCCCCCCCCCCGGTTTTAAAACGCATATCACGCGCGCCACCTTCCAGACAGCTGAAAAGTGGCGCACGGACAGGCATGCGTTATAAATACGGGTTAAGTGAATCACAGCTCTGCGTGCGAGGTGTTTGAGCATTTCCGCTATGACGCGGTCCTGCCCACGGGCTTTGTTAGTCCTTAGAGAGTTAAGCGTGGTCGCTAGCTCTCTAGGGGTTACTATGGGAATATGGAACTCCTCGTGATCCAGGGGCGGAGCTTCCAGTAAGTCCTCCACCACTCGTTCTACGAGGTCAGCATGGTCATAGTCCATTGGCTCAATCCTGGGCTGGAACTGGGCCTCCAGATAGTCTGCTAGTGCATCTGCTTTTTCTCTGGACTCGTAAACGAGTCGACCTCTAGGGCTATGCAAGGGGTGCTGCTGCACTGTTCTGTCTTTCCGCAGGCTACGGACTATTCGCCACGGTTTTCTCTCCTGGAGATTGGTTTGCCTTAATATGTTTTCCCAGGCCTCTTTGCGGTGTGCTCTTAGGAGTCGTCTTACCAGGGTTTTGAGCCTCTGGTGTACTTCTCCTATCTTGGGATGGCGAAATCTCTGACACAGCTTTCTCACAGCGTTTTTAGCGCTTATAAGCTGTTTGATGGTTCCTGGGATATCTGCAGGGAGATAACACTGCCTTTATGTATTTACACCGCGGAAATCAGAGCCTCCTGGATTCAACGTTCTACTCAGACGCAATAGCCGTTTGAATAGGCTGGCAGTAGCGTCTTAAAACAACAACAACAACAACAACAACAAATAATCATCATCATTAGTATCGTCCACAGATACCACCACAACAATAATTTAATAGTTGAAGTGTTTGCTTATTAATCTGTTTTTCGGATATGTATTAGTGTCAGAGCCTGTGGTCAGAGTTGCAAGTAGGTATAATTGTGTTCTGAGGAAGGTTTGTGGCACTTCGTGCACCGGAATTGAATTTTAATGCCTGACATTATTAACGTCATCCGCGTGACATGGAAGTTTCCTGTTTGAAATGTTAATGCCATATTAATCAGTTCAAAGTCAGGGATATGCCCTTGATAAGATGACATAGCACTATTGGGCATTCAGTTATCAGTAATCCTCCAAAGGCCTAGAGAGGAATAGAAGAAAAGTAGACTGTTGGATTTTAAGTGTAAATTTATTTTTCAGCGTTGATTACCGTGTCGTTTGGAAGCGAATGCCATTGTAGATTTGACAGACACAAGAAACATGGATCAGTTAAGATTTGATGGTCGTGTTGTGGTCGTTACTGGAGCAGGAGCTGGTAGGTATATATAGGCACATACAAGAGGAACTTATTTGTGCTTCTCTTACGAACATGATACAGCATTTTTAATACTTCTAATGCAAACATGACGCAGCTGTTTTACTTTTTTATTGGTTTACACATAGGACAGAAGATAACTGCATTCCATCCAAAAATTGTTTATTAAAGATTTCACTGGAAGTTATGTTTTGAAATGTTCTAAACCACCCTCCTTCCAAAGAAAAACAACTAATTTTTAGGTTCATTCTTTAGTACACTGGTCATAGAAAGTTCAGCTGTATGCTTATTTAATTGAACAGCATTTTCTGGTAGTGTGGCATAAGGAGCTATCTGCTGGTTTTGAAAACTTATAGAAAAGGTTAAAGTTTGGAAAATAAATAAAAAAAGACTTCAAGCATGTCAGACACCTAATGGTTTTATTGTTATATTGTGATCTTGCCATCCTTTCAGAAAGGTTGATTTTTTGCAAAAAATATTATATATTTTTGTAAAAAAGAAATAAATCCTTCTGACAGTATAAATTCACTGCACTACATTGATATGATTCTTAGTGAACATGTAAAATTGTGAAAAGAAACCAAGTTTTAACACTTTACAAACAAAACTAGTATTGGTAATGACACTCCTTCAAGTTGAGCATATTCCTGAATTTCCTAATTTCCTACAACTTCCCTTTGCCTATTTATATTTTAAAAGCAATAAATTCACGACTGTGCATCAGCTGTATGAGAAATTGCTAACTATTTGCATGTTCTCGTGAATTTGTTGCCTTTAACATATGCATTAACACATATCCCTTTTACATGGTATTACCCGGAACATTTAGGAAGATTCTTGGCCTTGGAGGTGCTGTTTATCTGTTTACACCACTGGCTGGCTAGCTGAGGGAAAGCGAGGTAAACAGCATATCACAAAAATAACTACACTAGTGAAGGCAGATACTAAGGAGCACAGCAAAAATGGAGTAATTGTGATGTGAAGATTCCGATTCCTGTATATCCGTTTCATTTGCTGTATCTGTAGAGCTTCCATCTGTGGTGATGTCGTCTAAAGGAAGGATATCAGTTATGTCTGTAGAACTGCCGTTATCATCTCTGAAATCCATAAAACAACAGTATTTGCTTTCTCTTCGTCTTCATCAGTGCTGTTACAGCACACATTGATTACTATTCTATTTTTTCTTACATCTTGGTGCCAGTACTCTTATTGTATGGATATAATTTTGATGATTGCATTTTTCCAATCCTCTTCAGTGTTGTTTAAACACTATCTGATTAGTCCTTTAAGTGCATTTAAAGTCCTAGTATATAGATTTTTTTTCTGCTAAATGATATTCCATATCAGTTCAATGAGGTTTAAATCGCAGTGATTAGGCGACAATCTACATCTTGGCGTTCCACTAAAATGTGTCGCATATTCTTACATTTTTAAAACTGCATGTATCGTTATTTAAAGGGTGCTAACGACTGCGAGTTGAGCACCCTTAATCATACATCATCATCATCATCATCATCATCTTGATATTGGAAGCAGGACAATCAAATTCTGAATACTGTGATCTGTCTCTGCTATGTTCTGTAGCCCATTGGATAAACAGGTCAAATATACTATTTTAGGATAGAGAACTTTTATTGCATTTGCTGCTTTTACAATGTATAGAGTGGCATCTGTAAGAAATAACAAGATACTGTCATACTTTATACCATCTGGCCACAAAAAGGCTGGGGAATCAAAGAATTTTGAATCATAGAATGGTTTATCCTTTCTAATACTTAACATTTGACAGTTAAGTTTTACTTTCTGTCTTAATTATGCTGACTATTGCACTACATACACAATTACCTGCAGCATCTGTGGTTTTGTCCTCAAAATTCAAATCGTTTCATATTTGAACACTTCCCAAATTTCTCGAATAACTTAGTTGTAACACTTGGGCACACATGTTTCGGGAAGGGTGGATTCGTCATTCACTATTTGATTAGTGTGCTCTACTAAAAGTTTTAAGATGAATATTATTTATTTTCCAAAAATAAATATTTATACTTATAAATACTGAACACAATTCCTTGGCTAATGAGTCACCTGAACCTTTGGGGAAGTTGATCAGTTCACTAAATGACATACTTACAGATTGTCGGTATTTTGTTTATGCTTCACAGTGATCAGATGCTGTACTACTTGGAACTTTTGTCAGAAGCAATACTTTGTTCACATAATAAAATAGTACTTGTCCATTGATAGAGTTGACATGAAAAATTCAATGTCAAGGCCAGAATTTGAACCACGGATCTACTGGTTTCCATCCAGTCGCTCTTACCCATTGACCTGCCATGTCCAATTTGCCGTTATGGCACTAATTCTCCCAGATGTCTAACTACCAGTTAGATCCAAATATCATAATCATCTTGGTGTTTATTTCATGGTATCAATAAGCCATATTGATACATTATTTGAAGCAAAAAGTTAGAAACATTTGAAAGTAATAAGTCGGTAATTCAAACATATTGATACAGTTTGAAAAGGAGGTTCATGAACTGAAGAAAACTCATTTTGTGAAATTGCATATAACAACCAATATGGTTATAAAAAATGAAAAATTGGATAATTAGCTGGGTATTAAATTCAGCATCTTGCAGGTGTTATGTGAAGATTTGCAAGACAAATTCACTAACTACTCATTGTAGCACAGTTTTTGTTGATTTTAGTTTTCCCAAAATGGCTCTAAAATAATATTTAATTAAAATATCACATTGTTTAAGATATTTACATTCAGATTAATTAGATATGTGTCTTAAATTTTTATAAACAGCTTGTGTAGTTCTTTTCATTCAGATGAAATTTGTACGGTTGTATAAAAACTGGTAAATAATTACAAGATAGACAAAGTTGTTGTACAGAAATGTAGAACACATTTAACTATTGCTGCATTTTTAAGATTTTGCACTTTGAAATGTTAGCATCTATAAAGTAGCTTTTGCAATGCTTTATTTTGTCCTCATTTGCTCATAAAAAAGATTCATAAACTTACATCTGAAGAGTTTTGTTTTGTTTTGTTTTCCATGTTGTTTGTGCTCACAAGCTTAATTTAAAAAATATGCTTAGTTAAAAATGTATTGTCAGATAACTTGAATGGGAAAAGAATTTTATATGGATACTATAATTTACAAGAAATTAAAAAATTACGTAAGGTTATAATGGATAGAGAAAATCACGTGAAAGCAAGACATTAGGTTTTTGAATTGTTTTGAAATATTATGTTTGTTTGGAGGGATTTGGTAACAGTGACATCCAAATTAACAACAGACGACAGTCAGACCTTCGAGGTTGAAAATTGAAGGAACAGCTTCTGAAACTAATCCTTCAAAAAATAAAAGTGTAAGAGATATAGTGTTAAAACAGACTACAAATAATTTTTTCAATTGTTTTTAAATACTTTAAAAATGCAGTAATTTGTTCAATTGAGTGGTTGTAGATAGGTGGCAAATATTGCTGTGATAAGTGATCATGCAGTCTGTAAGCTGTTAGTGGCTATTCCTTTTGTTAAGTATGCCATCTCTTGTGAAGCATATGATTCATCAGAAAATAACATAGTGCTTATAAAACAAGGTTCTTGAATACACTTCTGAAAAACTGACAGACTTTCACCCAGAGATGATAATCTTGGTGTCTGGACCTTTGACCATGAAATGAGTACAATCATTACTTGCATAGAACTTTTACACTAAAGATTGTGAAGAAGCCATAATCAAAGTACAAAAACTGAAGCTATTGATTTAGAAGCCATAATTTTTGCAAGCTTTTGGGTACTCATATGCGACTGCTCACTTACAAGTTCCAACACTTTCCTCAAATTCAGGAGTTCTACAAGTTGTTCTTGCAACATTTTCATTCAAGTTCGCTTGCAGGCTCTCTGTTTCAGTCATTGAGAAGTTTGTAAAAATGATATGGCCTGTTGCTTTTCTTTCGTTATTAACAGCTTTTTCTAAATGAAATGCATATTAAGTTCTCTTAATGTGAATGTTTACATGATTTCAACAATCTTAACATACTAAATATGAAAACATTACCTTAACAACATCTTGGCATATGTTAAAAAAGACACTGCAATTTACATTAGCTGCCTAATCACTTTAGAATCAAAAGCTTCACTCTACCAG
The DNA here is from genome assembly GCA_030765055.1 of Mantis religiosa. Taxonomy (NCBI): domain Eukaryota; kingdom Metazoa; phylum Arthropoda; class Insecta; order Mantodea; family Mantidae; genus Mantis; species Mantis religiosa. Next base: position 147,677,166 of record CM060951.1, read on the forward strand.
TCTGTTACAGATACCATGTTGATAAAACACACCAATCACAGAGTTATCCTTGCTATGTATGTGTTGGAGGTTTGTTGTGCTTCTTTTTCTTCCACTATTACACCCATTCCCACATCAGTCCCACAGCCAAATATGGAATGTAATGCGGAGTATTATGCAGATAATCATGTTCAGTATTTTCAGCAGTATTGGGATGTCTTGTGTATTTTGCTTTAAACATAAAGAGGGAGATATATATATATATATATATATATATATATATATATATATATATATTTACAAATATGATACATTTTAATAAAGGCTGTTGTCACAGCTAATTTAGTTTTAATAAACAATATTTTAACAGAAGCTGCTTATAACTTACAGGTCTTGGTCGAGCTTATGCGCTGCTCTTTGCTGAGCGTGGAGCAGCAGTAGTGGTAAATGACCTTGGAGGAGGTCGTCATGGTGATGGAAAAAGCAGCAAAGCTGCAGATGCTGTCGTGGAAGAAATAAAGAAGAAAGGTTAGCTTTCCATATCATTATTAATAATTTATTATCTTCATCACCATCTCCTTATTACATGTTTTTCACTTGCAATTGAGGGTGAAATGTGTATTTATAGTGATATCTTGGCATCAGATTTTTGGGTGGGTGTAATACCTTCTCTAATACATGATAAAGGAATGGAAAAAGTCCACATCATCAGAAGAGAAGGCTAATCCCTATATGAAGGTAATAATGATATTACAAAGATAGGGTTTTAGGTGATATCGAAAGCTATACACTCCCAATTTGATGTCATCTTGTTATTTTGTTTTAAAGAAATCCCAGTTAAGCCTTTTTGACCAAATTTGAAAACATAGCGATTAGTGTATGTTCTGGTTTTTATTAACTTGCAAGTAATTCATTACCTGTCACAACATGATCCATACTTAGCACAAAAGTGAATCGAGAAGATATTGACACACTGCTTCACTCACACTGTCACTTGTGCTTCACTGTCTCTACGCTTCTTTCAATTTTATATTTTGGATGATCCATACTGCTTAAATCCATTTTACTCCCTCTTGAATTAACATAATTTGAATCATTACATGATCCCAACCACATCTCTTATGACTCTTAGAAGGGCTTACTCTGTTTACACCTACTCTTTGCTAAAGTATGGCACAATATTCTGGGGAGCAGTCAACTGCAAGTAAGGCATGTTTATAATGCAAAAGAAAATAGTTCAAGCCATGGTAAGGGCTAGTCAAATATCATGCAAAAATCCTTTTAAAAAACAAGATATTCTTCACTTTCTTTGCATCTACATATTTGAAATAACAATGTTCATCTGTAAAACCAACAAGAATTCTGATTTGCACTTTATAAAGAATGAATTAGTGCATATGTATAAAACAAAACAAATCCATAAATTGACATAACCATCAACTCAACACCTTCCTATGTCAAAAAAGTATTTTGTGCTTTGGCATAAAGATGTATAACTTCCTTCCAAAATTTTTAAAACAAATACAGCAAGAAAATAAGTTCAGACTTTCTCTAAAGGCATATTTAATGAACCACAGCTTTTATTCATTTTAAGACTTTCTAGCAAATGAGTATAAATAATCTGCCTTCATATAGGTTATATTATATATTTTATTACTTGTAAATCCATACATAATATCTTTGCTGTTTGTTGCCACTATAAATATTTTGTGTTTCATTTTGACATGTCCAATATTGACTGTATGTCTTTGTACCAAACAATTAATTGGATTAATAAATTACTCACTTTTTCCCAGGGGCTTCCATCTTGGGAGCACGGGCTTGGCGTACCCAGGGTCTCTGAGTTGGTTTGTACTTTTCTTTTGTTCCTAGGTGGAAATCCATTTTCTATCTCCTTTCTCCTTATCCTGTTTCCTCCTGTCTCTCCTCTTGGCTTAATAATAATTGCATATGATAATGGATAGATCTGGAACTGATAGTTTGTTACGGGACTGGGGCTTTGGGGAAGTTGGTGGCAGGGCATGTCATATCCGACCGTCATCCAGCGACTGCCTGAATACCTCAATGACTCCCCGTGTAGAGTTAGCTGCATCTTTTGCTGGAGATTCGGAGAGTACTAAATCGATCCATGCGAATTGAATGAGTGTGTCTTGTGGTAACACACCTGAAGATAGCCTGCCTCGGTAGCATTGATGGTAGCGTGTCTGCCTCACGTTCAAGAGGTTCCAAGTTCAAATCTTGGTTACGGTGAGTTACCTGGATAAGGTTTTCCGGGGTTTTCCCTTATTGTGATGGACGAATATCACGTAACTCTAAGCTCCATGGACGCCAGACTCATTTGAGAATCACTTCACCCATTTCTTTCAGCATCCGATATGACTTAATGTTGGAGGACATAAATTACAAAAAGAAACTGAAGATACTTCAAACCCAACTGCCCTTTTTGCAGTGCCTGACAGACCTGTGGCTATGGACATCTCTGAAAAAACCATTTCCACTTCATGTTAGTCTCAAGAGAGGATGGTTTGAGTCTGCAACTGAGGATGAAAATATGCTGCTGAAACTAATATCTGTAATTTCCATGGTGACAATTGGCCTCAAGGACCTTATGTCCATGCTAATACAAAAATGTAAATTAAGACTAAGGGCATCAAATGTACATATTTTTGAGATGATGTCCAGCTGGCTTAAGCAGGAATTGTCTGCACCTCTTAAATCCAGGTTAAAAGTTGACCCACCAACATATTGCCAAGTGAGTTCTCTAGAATCTATGGATCTCAATGTGCTTCTGAGAACCTGACCTGCAGTGGACATTCAGGCTGATCTGGCAAACATTACAGACATTGGACTTCTTCTGCTGCTACTGGAAGAGCCTTGGCCTGTCAAGGCATTTCAAAATATGGACATTGAATATGGCAGTCCTCTTCTGGCTGGTAAAGATAGCTATTTGGCCATTGTCACCACCAATGCGGATATGAGTCTGGCATTGACAAGCTGTTCAGGGACTGGTACCCAGAGCTCACCAATTTGTGCATTGTGCTTCGTATAACTTTATGTCGAGTACAAGGATTACAGTGGATGGAGGTTTCCGAACTGTTTGAGCATTTCAGCTATAAGCTCACAGCTTCACAACCTTTAGAGCCTGGTGATGCTCTGAGCCTCATAGTCGACACACTGATCCTACTCTACCCTACCCTAGAATTATTTCTAGTAGTTTATCACTGCTTTACAGATATATTCTTGTATTTTATCACATAATTGTATTTCTTGATTGCTAAATGATTGAACTTCTGCAGTTACCTCAATTTTTTTGCAAGGATATTCTTTTAATCATTATATTGTATCCTTTAGTTATGTATTATTGATTTATTGTATTCTTTCATGATAATTGTATCCATTTGTTCTTTCCATTGATGTCTTATGTTGTGTTCAAAGATCAGAGAATGAATAAACACAAAGAGACAGACAGATAATGTAGTGGCTTAAAATCATTCTGCAGAAATTTCCAAGCAAGAACAAGGCAGATGATGCTGAAGAAAGATTTCTTACTCTTAATAACTGGAACCAGAGTCTGCTACATTAATATTCCCTTCAGAAATGCATTCCTGTGCTCTAGAAGCATTGTTTTCGATAAAAACATTCTCATTATATATATTTCTTATGGGTACAAATTTGACGAAGCTGTGAATATTGTATATTCCTACGGTGAATAAAACTTACTTTTATATATATAATGCCTATAGTGTACTGGTGAAACCTGGAATATACATGCATATGTGCCCATAGTAAATAATGCATTATTGTTGATTGGTGTCTTGTGGTTGTTAGTTGAAGTGATGCCATTCGTCTTATATTTTAGTATATTGATGTAAGGTTGGTATGTTGATCAAAAGCTAAGCACTGAAGTAAGTGGCTTCTCTGTGTATCTTATTCAAGCACACAAAAGGTTCACATAAAGCATTATTAAAATGTCCAAGAGCTACTGAGAGTTTTGACTGTTTCATAGATTTATCTATGCTCATTTTATGTTCATTCTGGGTTTGTGCATGTTTTTAATCATCAATATTGTTTGTAATCTTTGTAGGGGGCAAGGCTGTGGCAAATTATGATTCTGTGGTGGAAGGCGAAAAGATTATACAAACTGCTTTGGAGGCATTTGGTCGTGTAGATGTTGTAGTGAACAATGCAGGCATTTTACGGGATAAATCTTTTGCAAGAATAAGTGATACAGACTGGGGTAAGTAAGATGATCAAAAAATCTAAGAAAAATGAGTAATGATGCAGATTTATTTGTAACTTGTAGACATGAAATTATTTAAGAACATATTTTACAGATCTAATTCATAATGTACACCTGAAAGGAGCATTTAAAACTACACAAGCAGCATGGCCACACTTTCGAAAACAGAATTATGGACGTGTGATAGTAACAGCATCAAATTCTGGTTTATATGGAAACTTTGGCCAGGCTAATTACAGGTAATATAATCATTTATACCATTTATAGAAGGGGCAGGTGAGGCAAGGGAAAAGTTGAAGTCTGTGCAAGATGGATTAGCAGGGCAAGAGGAGAACGTATACTTTCTACATATATGATGTAAAAGCAGTGTGACTTTTCATTCCTTCTACATCCTTTACTTAATCTTTCCTGGAATGATTATTACATTACGGAGGTAAACGGACGTATCAACAATTTCTTGATAATGTGTTCAAGTGGAGGCGAAATGGTTGAAAGAAAATTTGTGGTAAGTGAAGTACAGAGTGCCTCGGTTGACTCATAGTATAATTTTAAATATAATAAAGTTTCATATCTATAAGGAAAGCAAAATATGGTGGAATTTCGGTGATATGATGGAGAACATTAGAAAACATTGTGATATTTTTCAATGGAAGAGAGATACCAGTCAGTAAATGCATGAAATATGAGGTTAGAGACACAATTCATGGCAAGCATTCGTATTTCTTGTAAGAATATAAATGTGGGAGGAAAATGCGAACTATATGGATGAAAGGCTACATTACAGCTTTCCTGTTCCAGAATCCTTACAGTACACATATCTATTCTAAAGGTGAGTGATGTAATATACTGCGCTTGCAGTGACTATTTGTGAGTAGATCATCACACATTGGTTCTTTTACTTCTTGTGTGAGATCAAAATCGTATGATAATCTCCAGAGGATGGTGGATACTGCAATACTTAGCATTCCCATCGCTGCTTTACAGATTATGCTTTATGTGGTCTTGTGTTGTCATGAGGAATGATTGGACACTGTTGCCAATCTGCGGACTGATATTTGGTTCAAATATCCTGTTCCAAAATTGATCAATAGGAATTATTTATGAAACAAAGTGGCCTCTTTCGTATGAGTAAGGACTAGGATAAAATGAAGCACAAAATTAATGTAATTTTAAGTCAAACTCAATTCTCCGTTTACTGCTAGTGTATATCTAGGACATATTTCATTAGGACCTTCCTAATATCCTCAGATAATGTTGACCATTGAATGTTGGGTTGGTGAACTCCTTGGAGGCGATAGGGGCGTCTCTGTTGGTATCTTGATGAACTAGAAGTTCGGGTTTGCTTCTAAGGTAGTGTCAAAATTGAAGTTTTCCTTCATATTTCTTTATGAATATTTTTCCCCATATGATTAATGCAGTTGGACTCTGAACACCTTTTAATAAGTGCATTTCTCATTCTATAACGTGATTATCATTCCAAAAATGGTACACTACTACTGATTTATCTATTTCTTTATTTCTGATGTTCCTAAAATGCTCTTTAAGCCTCATGTTCAAATTCCTTTTATTTTTTCCAATGTAAAAGTTGTCACAGCCTTTGCAGTTTGTCCGGTACACACACCTGATTTTTTGTCTGCGGGTATCTCCTTTGTATTATATGACTTCAAAAGGTGTTATACACTAAATTTATTCTGTGGGACCAAAGTAATGTTGTGCTCTTTGAATACTTTTTGGAAAAGGTATGTAGCTCTGGGATGATACGTAAATTTTCTGTATGAAGTTTTATTGCTGATTGGGGAAAGAGTAGTTACTTGTTTGCATCTTTGTTGTCTTTTGAAATTATCATTTTCTTTTTGACCAGTTTAGCACTGTATCCATTGTATTCTGCAATATGAATTATATTGCAAAACAGCTTCACGTTCTCCAGCAAGATCTTCCAACAAACTGCAGGCTTGGCCATGGGTAACCCTCTTTCACCATTGCTAGCTAATCTGTTCATGAGTAATTTGGAAACACACATTACTAAAGCCTTTCCACATATTTTCAAATGTTGGCATAGACATGCCGACAATGTTTGCTATAGTGCTCAGAAGACTAACTGATGATGCTATAAAGTTGCTAAACCAACAAGAAAAATCCATAATTTTCAACATTGAAGTAGAACAGGATGGTGGCTACCTTTTCTAGATTTGAAAATCATAAGAACACCAACAGGATTACAATTTGGAATATACAGAAAAGCAACACATGTTGACAATTACATTAAATGCAACCCATTTAACCCATTACAACATCAATATGCAGTCTTCCATAGTTTGGTTTACAGATTAATCAATATTCCCTAACAAAAACAGAATGTGAACAGGAGTGCACTCACATACACCAGGTTGCCGAATTGAACAACAACAACAACAACAACAACAACACAAATTTCATCAAAAAGTTAATCTACAGACACAAAAGGAACAAAAACTTAAAGGACATTACTACGATTAAAAAAAAAAAAAATAGTAAACCCAAACATCAGATATGGCAAATTTACATTTCACCCAATATACTTCAAAAATTTGAAAAGATATTTAAGAGCTTCAACATAAAACTAGCCCCTCAGAACAAACACAACATCCGCAACTTACTAAACCACCCTCTAAAAAATAGCACACCTAAAACTCAATTATCAGGTATTTACCAAATGAGCTGCCAAGATTGCAACAAGATATACAGTGGGAAGACTAAAAATAATCTAGGAACAAGGATGAAAGAACACTTCAGAAATGTTAAATTCAAACATATGGACAAGTCTGCCGTGGCACATCACTTTTGGTCTGAGAATCACAACATAAAGCAAGAAATAGAATTGGTCAAACAGGCAAAGAAACCTCTAGAACTGCAGATTTGGGAAAACATATTTATTATGAAGAAACAGAACCTCTTGATGAATTTTGAAATTCCTGCCATAGATGACATCATCAAACTTAACAGAACTTCAGATGGCAACACGACACCAAGCCAGATGCATACACCGGATGCATCATCAGTCAACCACAGAACTGAGGATAGGGAAGAAATTCCCAGAAACAAGTCTTCATGAAAAAACTTGTAAGTGGAGAAAAGTATATACAAATATATATATATTTTATTCTACTCTTTGACATGTTCCATCTTGTTTAAAGTTACATTAACCAGCCTGTAAGTTAAACTGTTGATAACAGCATGCTTGTGTTGTCTTGGGCTATATCCATCTGATTTTATGAAATTTTCCGTGTGTTTCTTTCCTATGTATGCCAAATTCTAGTTTTGTATGTTTTCTGATTAGTTTCAAATCTAAGAAAGGGATTTCATTATTTGTCTCTTTTTCTATGGAAAATTTTACTGCAGGATTTTGTAAATTAAGTACTTTTAACACATCATCAACTTGTTTCTCATTTACTAGTTCAAATGTCATCCACATATCTATGTCATACCAATGTTTGAAAACTAGTGGGAATGCCTTTGTGATATGGGTTTCCATAAAGCTCATGAAAAGGTCTGCCAGAAGTAGGGACAATGAACTGGTCATAGTCGTAATTTTTGTTTGAAAATTTTGTCATTGAATGTAAAAAAGGCAAATATTTGTTAAGTGAAGGTATTCCTCTATGATATTCTGGTGTAACTGTAGGGACTGAAGCCATATTTGCATGCACTCCATGACTATCTCTTGGCACACGGGAACAAAGAGATTAAATCGAAAGATACCATTCGATTGGTGGGAGAAAATTCTAAGTCTTTATTTTTGTTGATGAATTCCAACAAATATTTAATACTGTGGCTTTCAAATTTTGGTAGCTCATCAAATTTTTTGTTTAGCCATTTAGACAGTTTGTAGCAGGGTGTGTTAATGTTGTTAATAATTGGACGCATGGTATTTCCTGTTTCGCAAGATCTTTTTTCTCAAGTGGTGTTTGTGTGCATGTTTCCAACAAGTGTTCTGTTATAGTATGTGGCGCATAGATCCAATCCTCATAGGTTATTGTCCCCATTGTTGAATAATGTTTTGCTCTGTGTTCCCTCTGCAGCTCTGCTACCCACCTTATCCTCCTTTTAGTTGGTATGCAAGGGCATTATTCCCAAAAATTTCTGCCTCCTCTCTGTGCCATTTGGAATTTTTCCCATAAAAAGCCGCTATTTTGTTATATGAGTGCTGTTCAATTTGAGTAGGAATAATCCTTTACAGTAATAAAATGCTCTCTGTGCAATTGAGGAGCATTTTTTCAAAACTCAATAGATGCACAAAATGCGTTTCTGAGAAAAACGGTTTTTTCTATTTATTGGCAATACTAATTGGTTAGCAACTATATTAATCCTTCAATTCTCTTTCCTGAAACTGTCTCATTGAATGTGAAAAGAAGCAAATACTGTAATTTAACTAGTGCAAATTTGAGGTTTGAAAATGCAGAGTTTTTTCAAAAACCGATTGATTCTGATTAACTTTTCTGTGTGAGCGAGAAATTAACACAGGACTTTTTTTTTTTTCCATTTATTGTCTTTGTTACTTTTTATTTATGTATTATTATTTTTTATTTATTTTCACCTTTTCATAATAGATAATGTATTATAAACCAACATGTTAATGTTTATAAAGATTATTTGATTAGATATAAACTTAGAAACTAGGTACTGCTACATTCACAATAACAATATAATATTTTGTTTTATTTTATGTAACAAACATATTGAATACATAGAAATTTCAAAGAATATGAATAATGTGACTTTGTGGGTTCGTAGAATTAAAAGTCCAATTTGCCGAAATTCTAAATGTTCTTTATTTGCGTAGAAACACTCTGCATAGCAGCAGAATTACATCACATATCACAATCTACAACACCAGGTCGATGACAATAACAAGCAGCTTACTCAACTTCCACTGTTGACAACACTCTTGTTATATGTCTTTACAACAACAACTCTTGTTTCACAACTTGCAACTCGACTCTTGGCCAGTCGTCGCCTCTTTAAATACCTCACTGATAATTTCTAGATTATTTGAAAATAAACCAGTACCCGAACAGTCTCTATCAGTCAAGAGGTAACTAGAAATTTCCATTTATCTCAGTTTTTTTGTTTCGGCAGACCTTTACTGCATGATATCTTTGTGTGCCGGCTCTTGGTTTTCACACTGCCCGCTTATCAGTTCCTTTTGTGTAAACAAGCCGCGTGATCGTAGATACGGGTTTGTGACAATAAGTAAGCTTTAACCTTTATTGGTATCTTCTAGTACATCTTCATAAAATTATTTAGCAGTTTCTGGAATTTCAAAAGATTTAGTTAGATTTTGAACATCCTTTTTCTTATATTTGCTCACCCTATCAGGAGGCATATAACTGTGCCCACGTATTGGGTAGATATGTGCAATGCGGGAAAATTTTTTACTCTTCTCCAGGAAAGCAATAAGCATGAATATCATCACACTATTCTTGTTCTGACTAGAACAAGAGTCTGAAAACAAATGAATGGTAAAGAGTGTTGCTGGACATCCTTTCTTCCAGTTCCAACAAGAAGTGGTGCAAAGCTGAGGCAACCTGGTTGCAGCCTTTAGCAGATTCAGTTTCCAACCCTGTATACAAGGAAATGTTGTCTTTGTTCTGGGTTTTAGATGGAATCATTATACATAGATTATACAACCACACCTGCCTTGCATAGAATCGCTAACAGAAAGTTCAGGCAGTGGTTGATTCTGCTGCATATCAAAGCAAATAGTGATTGCCTCGGTGTTTTCCTCTTTCAATAGCTGATAAAACCTTTTTGAACGCAACTTGTGCAGTCTGTACATGGTTCTTATTTCCTTTTTCTTTTCCACGTCTGCCTCTGTCTTAATCTCCATCATTCCCATTTTGCATTTGGAGCATGTCAGTGTGTGATGTATGGAATGAAAAATTGAAGAAGTTGTAAAATGTGTATTTATATTTTGACAATGAGCAGACTGGTAGATTTCTTAATATTATTTCTTTGCAAAAGTTGTTCCACATTTTTCAGATAAGTTATGGAGGTAAATATCCTCTCCTTGATTTTGCTATTCCATAGTGGCTTTCTCTACATCGGTACTTCTTAATGTCTTGCTTTATAGCAGCAGAAATGCCCTTTTGGAATATTCCTGTTCTGTTACTTCCTCTGGTTTCCTTTGGTGCATTCCCAAATAAGTGAAACTTTCTAGCCAGGAGAGATAATCTATCTTTTGACATCCCTGTGATTCCTTAGAAGCTTGCAGTGCATACTGACAATAGTTAACCAACATTAATACTCACACTGTATTTAATGCTAACAGTCTGCTTCGTATTTGGAGCTTCTTTCTTCACCACTCTGTGATTAGGAAATGTAATATGCAAATATTTCATAAGAAATTTATCTTGATCTATTTTATTAAACACGGAAAGATGATAGTGAAATCCACTTATATTATTATAAGTCAAATCAGCTATATCATAGTGCTTATGCCTTTTACTTTTAGAATTTCGTGAAATGCACTAAGACCAAGTGAACATGAAATTGCTGGAGTATGAGCTTTCCTTGACTTGCATTTTGATTTCCTTTCCTTGTTATTGCAATTTCTACCTCCCGCTCATTCTACGACTGGTACAGTTTCACAATCTGAGCTCCTTCAGATAGCTCCTTAAGCTGCATAGTACAGTGCAGTGGGTTAACTAAGAATAGAATAGAATAGAATAGAATCTTTATTGTCACATAACGTTTACATTGTCAGCCTAGCTGGTAAACTGGTGAGTCGTCAAGTTATACATAAAAGAAATTTAAAAGAAAGAAAAAGAAAAACTAATTCTAATGTATATGTACATAAATTATCAATTACAAGTAATAATAATAAATAATAATATTAAATAATAATAAATAACAAATAATATATAAATAAATAAATAATTATCAATTACAAGTAGTTATGATATTGTGTCATCCATGAATTCCTGTATGGAGTAATATGTCTTATGTAATAACAGATCTTTTACACTTTTATTAAATAGTTTCAGAGTTTTTATTTCTTTGAGTCGTTGAGGTAATTTATTGTATATTTTTATACCCATATAATGGGGTGTTTTTTCATATAATGTTAATCTATGCATGGGGTATTTTATGCTGGACTCTTTCCGAGTGCCGTAATGATGACGATTTTGTTTTTGGATAAATTTCTCATAATTTTTATATACATAGGTGGATAACTCTAAAATATATACTGAGGGCATTGTTAGAATTTTTAATTTTTTGAATAGTGGTTTGCATGAATCTTTAAAGTTAGCATGTAACATTATACGTATTACCTTTTTTTGAATTTTAAAAACAGTTTCCCATCCCGATGCATTTCCCCACAATATTATACCATAGGCCAAGATTGAATGAAAATAGCTGTAATATACAATTTTTTTTGTTTCTATATTCATCATATTTGTCAGGCATAACATGTTATAGCAGGCCGAATTCAATTTTTTGGTTATATGTTCAATATGGATATTCCATTTTAAGCATTCATCTATGTGCATTCCTAATATCTTACTATAACCCTTTATTGTAGAACTATTATTGTTGTCTACATTATCTTGTTTCAGATTAGCATTAGCAGCAGTTTTAAATTGTATAATACTAGTTTTTGTTTTATTTAAGCTCATACCATTATCAGTGAACCATTTGTCTAAGTTATTTAATGCATTGCTTATATCAGTTTGCAAACTATTATGACTTATATTTTGTAAAATAACTGATGTGTCATCTGCATACAATATTGGATACCCATTTATACTTTGAGGTAAATCGTTAGTGTAAAGTATATAAAGCAGAGGACCCAGCACAGAGCCTTGCGGTACACCACTGGTATTTTCTCTCCATTTTGATTTATAAATTCCAGTGCTACATTTACTAATTACACTTTGTTTGCGATTGGACAGGTATGAATGAAACCACTTTAAGTTTTGATCTTTTATATTATAATATTCAAGTTTTTTTAAAAGAATTTGATGACTTACGCAGTCAGAAGCCTTCGAAATGTCACACATTATTGCAGCAGTATTTTTTTGTAAATCTAAATTTAGTGCTATTTCATTTACTAATGTGGTTACAGCTGTAATTGTTGATAATTTTTTTCTAAAACCATGTTGGCAATCATTTAATATTTTATTTTTTTCCAAAAAAGCTTTTAGTCTAACATATACTAATTTTTCTAATATTGTTGAAAAACTTGTCAAGACTGATATTGGGCGATAGTTTTCTTGTTCATATGTACCACCTTTGTGCAAAGGAGTTATTAATGCATATTTCATTCTTTCTGGAAAAATGCCATAATGAAAAGATTGGTTAAATATTTTTGCAAGTGGCTCACTTATTTTATTCCCAATTATTTTTACAAGCCTAGGTGGCAGATCATCCCATCCACTAGAATTTTTTGATTTCAAAGTTGCAATAATGTTTTTTACGTCATTTGTTGTTACATATCCAAGATCAAAAACCTGTGTGTTGGGTGTACTCTTTTCCACATTCTTAAGAGCATGAGGCATGCATGGGGGTGTTTTTCGAATTACATTTGGAATATTCGTAAAATATTTGTTCAATGATTCAGCCATATCTACTGAAATAGCTTTACTTAGTGATTTATTTTGTTGCTTGTTTCTTAGCCCTAATTCACATTTAATTAACTGCCATGTGGCTTTACTTTTGTTTTGAGCTTGTTTTATATAATTTTCAATGGCCATTTGTTTGGGCTCTCTTTATGACTTTTTTATAAATGTTACTATAACTCTAATAATAATGTTTTAACTGTAAGTTATTCGATTCTTTGGTAAGTCTATACAATAATCTTTTCCTTGCACTCGAAACCTTGATACCCGGGGTACACCAGTTTAGCGAGAAGTTTTTATATTTTTGTTTGGATACTTTTTTAGGAAAACAATGATTATAAACAATAAAGAATTGATTTAAGAATGCATTGTAATTATCATCAACAGTTTGTGATATGTCGAAGTGCCAATTTATATCTGCGATCTGATTTTTAAAATTAGTTGTGTTTTAATTAAGTTAATTGGGAGTCGATTAATAACACAAAACAACACTCACTTTTAAATTTTCCCGGAGTGTTGTTTTGTGTTATTAATCGACTCCCAATTAACTTAATTTATACAACAACACTGTTTTCAACACTTCCATGAAAGGATTTAGTTATGTTTTCATCACTAAATACTCGCATTGTTTTATATTTTTCATTTTTTTCATTTTTTATGCATTCATTCGGAAAAGTAACAAATAACGCTTTATGATCAGAGAAACCAGTTTCGACTGTTCTGCAATTTCCACTTTCATATAAACTATTAGTTATTATATTGTCAATACAAGTATTAGTTGTGGTGGTTACTCTGGTTGGTTCTTTGCATTGAGGGCTAAACCCATACATTTCAATAACATTTAAGAATTTGTTTGCCATTCCCTTCTTTAATAAACAATGTGAGTTTAGGATGTCTATATTGCTATCAGTTGCAATTATGATGTGTTTACCCTTTTCTTTGTGTAGTTTTATTAATAGATTTTCAAATTTTTTAAAAAAGATTTCAAAGGTGTTGTAATAAGGCACTCTATATATAGAGACAGCAATGATCTTCAGCTCAATTAGTTCAATTGCGGATACTTCAAATACGTGGTCTTCTTGACATATTTTTAGATCTTCTCTTATTTTTATCGTTATATTTTTACACAAACAACTTTTAACAAGAATGCATGAACCTCCCCGCTGTCCTGTTTTCCTAATGTAATAGTCAGCTATATTATAACCTTGTAGTTTGTTTAGTAATTTAATTTCTGAATTACCTAACCAATGTTCATTTAAACATATAACTGAGATGTTTGTGAAATATAATTCTTCCAGAAATATTTCTAATGATTCAAATTTTGTTTTTATTCCTTGTATATTAAGATGCATTAACCAATGGGTCTGAGAACATTGCTTACTCTTTACATTATTTGGTGAATCATGTTTTGAATTACTGACCTGACAAGATGTTTTTACACCATCTGACTTCCTCACCAGTTTACCGGTTGTTTACATATTATATTTACAACATCTTTTATAGCTTCACTCAATTTGTTTGACCCCTTTCTATTTAAGTGTAAACCTTCTCTTCCTATGCACCACTCATTCAGCTTCTTGTCCAAATTCACAAACACAGATTTTAGAGCTTGGCAGGCCCATCTTATGTTTTTATTTACACTGTTTATATAGTTGCTTGGCACATCAAACCTTCTTACTACGCTGTTTACGGCAATAGTAGCGTTTGGAAAACATTTTTTAGTGGAGAGAATAAGATTGTAGACTTCACCGAGAATTTCATCTGGACTATGTGATGTTTTTAAGTTATTTGTTCCCACGTGAAGCACTACCACTTTGACTTTTTCAGGATTGCTAGCTATTTTGACATCACTTACCATTCGACACATTTGTTGAGCATTTATTCCTCTAAATGATATCACTTTTGCACCCTCCACACTCACATGTTTTGTCATAGAATCACCGAGCACTAACACCGTGTTTTGATCACTTTCTGTTGTTTGGTTTTTCATCCTTTGCGCCGCGAGGTTAGGGTTCGTCCATTGGAATTTGGAGACATCATGAACTTTTGTCCTCTCTTGTAAACCAGCCTCAGGTAATTTTATTTGATGCTCCTCCTCTTGCAGTAGGTTCAATACTTCGTACTTATTTGAGATTTCAATCTGTGGCATCTTACCGGCTATGGCTGGCCATTTTCTATGGTTTCTCACTTCAGTGAAGCCCATGCTTGATTCTACCGCTTTTTCTTCCATAGAGGCTGTTTCCTTTTGTGAATTTTTTAATTGCAGAGCTCTTTTCAACTCCTCATTCTCTTTTTGTAGCATTCTTACCTCTTCTTGCGACCGTTGTAGATGCTTATTTAACATATCCACGATCAACTGAAGCGATGCGATTGTTTCGGCCTCACGTGACATCCTTTCCCGTGTTCTTGGATTCTCCAGCCTAGCTTCATCAAGCTTTTTTCCCATTTGTTTGGATTCCCCTTCTTTCCTTTCATTTGAGCTACTTACTATTGTACTTAAGGGGCGCCGGGGTAGCGCGGTGGTTTCGTTCGCGGCTCCCGTTCTAAGGGTCCCGAGTTCGATTCCCGGCTCTGGGGTTGGCGATTTTAAGTCGGCCCTATCCACGCCTTCACCTCTGTCTAGCACACGTGAAGTATCCCCTATGCCCAACGTGGTTCGGAGTCCACGGTAAAAACTGTAGGTCCTCTCACCTCACCGCCATCTTCACTATCACCCTATCATCGGAGGTAATGGACACCGCCCTCTGGGTGCCTCCACCTGAGAAATGGGTCCGGTCATCACTTGGTGGGGTGAGGTTACCCCGAAGGCCAAGGTTGCCATGTGGGGAGTGTTAGTAACTAACTAACTAACTAACTAACTATTGTACTTAAGTAGTCATTTTCACTTTTTTTAGCTGTTGTTTCCATGCCGTAACTATTGTTTATGCAATTTTTACCTGCTTTACTACGTGTAACCATTGTACATGCCGCCATCTTGGACCTGAGCCATGTAAGTATAACAAAGCTTTCAGAAATGAATATGAAACACAAGTGCACAACCTGAGTTCACAGTTATTGCCAATGCTGCAGCAGTGTACAAAGCTTGCAGAAATGATTGAGAATTCCAAGAATCACAATAATGAGATGGCAGTCAATGCCAATATGCGTTTCATAGAATTGAAGTTGCTACATGCTGGACCATAAAATCATAAAATTGCATCTATCGACTTCTGTTTTAACTGAGCAAGTGCATCTATCGAGTTTTGGAAAAACTGCTGATATGCCCTACCTTCTACACAGGACATCAATCAAATTTTGCAAAATCTGATTTCACAGAATGATGCAGAAGGTGAAAATTATGTCGATATTACATATAAATCAATAAATATATAATCAATATAAATCAATTTTGTAAAATTTTGCATCTATCGAGTTTTGAAAAAATGCTCCTCAATTATAATCTGAGCCATCTTCTATTGTAAACATTGACTGAACAACTCAATGACTTTAGTCTAGTGAACTACATTTTTGATACCATTCCTTGCTTTTTAAAAAGGAAATACTTTTGGTTAGATAGTCAAACTGAAAAATTCAATGCCATGGCCGGAATTTGAACCACGGATCTCCTGGTTTCTGTCCAGTCGCTCTTACCCATTGAGCTACTATGGCCAACATTATTGTCATGACATTAAATTCTCCAACTGACTCATATTTTCCTGGTAAACCACTAGGGGCTCTCGTATTCAAGATACATTGTTTTTGGCGACTTCGAATTGTAATTGAATCCTAGGCTTTATCGTTAAACTCTTCAAATCCCAGCCATGGCATTGAGTTTTTCAGTTTGACCTTATCCATCCAAACACTTAGTCTATACACGGCTAGTGTGAAGGGGGTTCAAATCCCAGACATGGAATTGAATTTTTCAGTTTGGCTCTATCTATACAAAACCTTATCCTATACTGGGTAATGCAAAGGAACAATTAATTTCCATCAATTAACTTAAATAATAGAAAATACTTTTATCAGTACATATACACCAGCCTCAATATTTGTATTGCAGGTAGGTGGATAGTTTAAAATAATTAATATTATGCAAAGTACCAGGAGAGAGATTGACAACAAATTAAGAAACAGATAATAATTCTTCAAAGTTCAATATACAAACCCTATTTTTCAAAATAAATATTTTTTCCCAAACCATTAAATCTTTGGGTACATTTAATTCCTTTACTAATTTCAGCTGTGGATTTATTTCATGATTAAGTGACCAAAAAGATAGCAACAGCTGATCTATGAATCTGCTAACATTTAATTTTTTAAAATGTTTTTTCATTCTAATTTCCAAATGTTATTTAGTTTTACAAAGGTAAACCTTATTAAAATCCAAACAACTAATTGATAAATACCAGAAGTTTTATAATTGGAAATTTTATCCTTTTTAGGAAAACTTAGCAAATGTTTTATATTTATTTAGAGAAACTAAAATTATTCCAGGTTTAAGAAATTTTGTACATTTTTTATTAGCCCTAAGATGATAAGTATATAATCACATTAATATTGCAGTTGAAACATGTGAATGTGGTGTGACTGACCATAATTTTTGCTTCACTGTTATGCTCCAAAAATTACTTCCTAAATTTAGAAACCTATTATCATCAAGTTGTGAACAAGGCTCAAAACATGCTGTGGTAAACAAGTAAATATTATGTATACTTCTGATAAAGCATGATTAAACTGCAGTACCTGGATGTAAAATAAGTGCTAAAAATACATGCTTGTGTCATCCATCTTCCAATCCAAAACTAGAAGATGCACACTTGCGTCATCTGTTCTCAGGATAAGAAAAACATTACAGTTGATAAGTCCAGTTTTTTCTACTATTTGGTCAGTGCTTGAGATGTAATAGGAGAGGTGGAGGTGGGTACAGGACACATACTACTTTCTGCTAATATAGGTAGTGATTACAAATAGATGGATATATCCCATGAAATATTGACACATCTTGAAAGAATTGGAAATGTGGTGGGAATATTCCTAGATTTACCTAAAGCATTGGACAGTGTGTGCCACATTGTATAATAAACTTCCCCCACAGTATAAAAAATTAAAAAAGAATCCATTCAAAACAGCTTTAAAAAAATATTTAACTGAAAGATGTTTATATGAATAAATGAATTGTGAAGGTGTAGCTTGTATGTAATTACATCAAGTTTTGTATACAATATTGTATCATAAGATTATATTGTACATACGGGTGGCACATGAAATGTCATACATTGAAAATTGTTGATATAACATTTAATAATCAAAGCATGTCAATATTATTTTTTTAACATTAATCATCAGAATGTGTATGCTCAGTGAATGTGCAGTGCATGTTCAATATGTCCACCTTATTGACGTACCACCTCTTCGAGACGAACTATGACGTTGATATATTTTGTATGGGAATAATTTCACCTCAGCATGAAGTATTCTTTGAAGCGAAGGGCGTGAGTTACTCATTTCGGCCGAAGCTTGTCTCCTGGATTTCGTGGGACTTCGTATCAAAGCTCCTCTCACAGCCCTGATATTATCTGGAGTATGGATTGTGTTGACATGCGGTCGCTTTTCCTTTAAAATATGGCCGTCAGTTTCAAATTGTGTGGTTAGTCTATACACTCTCTGCAGGGGGCCCACCTCGTATGAAAATGAACATGAAAACGTCATTGCATCTCTGCTACGCTCTTCGTTTCCGCGTAAAACAACATAGTTTTCACTTTTTGTTGTAGCATCAACCGGCCTTTGTCTGCCATTTTACTAAATTGAAGCGGTAGAATCACGCATGTGCAATATTGACAATCTGTTGAACCATGTACAAACCACGGCTAATTGTCACATCATTCCAGCAATGCCAACCCGCAATTAACGTATTTATTACACAATTTCAATGTATGACATGTCGTGTGCCACCCTGTATGTACTACCGTCTAAAATTAAGTCCTGTGCAAAATATTCTTTTAAAAGTAAGCTAAAGATGTATCTCATTCATAAATGTTTGTATAAACTGGAGTAATTTTAATTTGAGTTGTTATAAATTATGTATATTTGGTGATTTTTGTTGTTGTTATTATTATTATTATTATTATTATTATTATTATTATTATTATTATTATTATTATTATTATTATTATTATTATTATTATTATTATTATTATTATTATTACATACTTTTTGTATAAAATAATTGATTTTTTATAAACTTTGTAAATATTGTAAATAGTCTGACAATGTCAGACACTCTGTATGAGTCTATTTACAGTAATAAACTACTACTAACTACTACTACTTGTAATTATATAGTATTAGCTTTTGATGAAGCTTGAAATATCATTGTAAGATAAGTGAATGAATAATGATGATGTGCTTTTGTCACCTAGTTTGATCAAAACATTACACAGAAAATGAAGCTAATTAAGGTGGAGTAACAAACACTACACAAATATAAATATTTAATAAATATTCTCCACTTATCTTAAGAAGCCGATGACAATACTTCTATCATGTTTTTGCGAAATTAATTTCATGAGCATTTGCCCACACCTTCAGTCAACACACTTCGTTGTCAAGGATACCATGTATTTACGTATTTACATATAACCAACATCTGAAGACGAAACAAACCTAAAAACAGAATCAATTGCCGGTATGTCAAAATTCATTTCGCAATTTTTATTTTTAAAATAAATATCTTTTCCCAAGCTATTAAATCTATGGGAACATTTAATTGTTTTAATTTAACTTCAGGATTTATTTCATGGTTAAATGACCAAAAATGATCTGCTATGGCCGATTTATCAATTTGTTTACATCTAATGTTACGAACATGTTTTTTCTTTCTGGTTTACAAACTACGTTTCGTCTTTCCAATATAAACCTGATCCCAATCTAAGCAATTAAATTGATAAATACCAGATTTTTTATTATTAGGAATTTTATCTTTTTTTAGAAAATTGTAATAAATTTTTAATACTATATTTATTTTGAGGAACTAAAGTTATACCAACTTCTTTAAAAATTTCTTGAAAATGTTTATTAACCCAAGGATAGTAAGTAAATTTTTTAAATTTATAATTATCTTTTATTTTTTTTAAGAGTAGAAATATCATTAATACTTTTTTTATATTTAAATATTTCAATTTTCTTTTGTATAAAGTCTTTATTAAAACCATTAATTAAAGCAGTATTAATAATATGTTTATATTCTTTATATCTTCAGATGTTGGTAATACGTAAATACATGGTATCCTTGACAACGAAGTGTGTTGACTGAAGATGTGGGCAAATGCTCATGAAATTAATTTTGCAAAAACAAGATAGAAGTATTGTCATTGGCGTCTTAAAATAAGTGGAGAATATTTACTAAATATTTTTATTTGTGTAGAAGTCATATTGACATTTACAAATATTTATAGATCTTTTGCCCACATATATTATTGTAATTTACTATTTATTATTGACATGTTTTAGTGCTGCCAAAATGGGATTGGTGGGCCTTTGCAACACTTTGTCTATTGAGGGCAGAAAGAACAACATTAATTGCAATGTTATAGTACCAACTGCAGCATCTCGTCTAACTGAGGATATTCTTCCTCCTGGTAAGGTACCTTTCTTTCTTCAAAATATTTCAGTTCTCCTGACACAGTGTTTAAATGTCTGAGTTAACCTAAATTAGTAAGTAATAGTTACTAAACTAATATGCAAAGAGATAACATTTGAGTGGAAATATAGAAAATAATGATAATTTATGAAGATGTATACTACAATTGAAGTTGTGAGGAATGAAATGATTAACAATGAAGTACTCATAGCTGTAACATAGCATGTTACTTGTTCCTAGTTCACTTTGAACATGTTTTGGGAACATCTTTCGTGATAGAATAATAGGTGAGAGACTTGAAAATCCTAGGTCTTTCAATGTAAGCAGGGAGGTAACTAGCATTATTTCTTGTAGAGGTGATCAGATGTTGAATACAAGAGAAAGTAAAAGCAATGGAGTCTGAAATCAAGATTAAACAAGACTAATTTTTAGTCAGTTTTATAAATTAATTTGGTTGATACTGTTACTAAATTTCTACTCTTACTAACTTCTAGTTAAAAAAAGAGATTCCCTGAGTGATTTGTATTGAAATTAATCAAATAACAACTCTCAAAATTACATGTAAATCTACTGAAACACCTACTGTGCAATTCATTATTGAATTGTTGTTATATTTAGTTCCAATATGTTCTTTGGCAATTGTTAAAATGTTATATTTCAGTGAACTACATGGATGTGGAACTTCAAGTACATTTATTGTTGATTTATTGCCTTGAATTTTAATGTCTTAAAACATTTCTAATGCCATACGTGTTATGCAGTGCTAATTTTATGAATAAGATTTTCTTGAATTTAGTATCTACCCAAAAATAATAAGTGATCTTTATAATCAGAGAATTTTCTTTCCCCCCCCCCCCCCCCCCCCCCAAAATAGGTTCTGGTGAATTGTTGTCTCTTGAAACTTTGCTATTTCTTTGACTTAACAAGTTGTTTTGAAACCACTTAAGTTTCTGTATTTAGGATCTTTTGGTACTCTTGCAATCTTTACTGTGGGGATGTTGAGCGATCTATTTATCAACCATGAAAAGCTAGTTGTTGAAGGGAATGAAACTACTGTTTGGTATATTTGACACTGTGGGAGGTTTCATGTCTGCTGAATCGTAATTGTGATGTACAGCAGGCCACACTGTGGCCGAGCGGTTAGACCACTTAACTCTCACTAAGGTAGCCGAGGTTCAATCCCAGGGGAAGGCATGTGAGATTTGTGGTGACCACAAGGCCGGGGCAGGTTTTCTCTGAAATCTCCGGTTTCCCCCACCGTCATTCCACCAATTGCTCCATTATCATTTTCCCTTTCACTCATTTTGCCTTCATTCTGTCATTTGCTTTTCTCACTCTCATACCAGGCATTGGGCTGATCACCCATCTTAGGTTCTGTATCTGATTCCAGAGCTTTTGTTCCTGAACCCAACACCTAATGGTATAAGGGATGTAAAAGAATCACTTTTTTACCACAATACTGGTAAAACTAGGGAAATTGAAGTGCTGTACAGTATTTTTCTCTCACATTATGCTATCACACAGTAGAGCGCACAACATCAAATATGCCTGAGACTCGTCACCTGTGCATAATGTATTCCACTTGTTTGTTACTTGTAACAATATGATTGAGTAAACAGCATTTTACTGAATCCACTGTCTAGTTTGTTATCTTATGAAGTATACTATGTATTTGGATCATATGGATGAAATAAAGATGATGGGTTGCCTAATAAACTTAAAAGGCAACAGCAAGTCAAGTCAAAAAAATCTTACTGTTCCTTGTTAAATTTATGAGTTTTAAAAGTGCTAATTTAATACATTTTTTTTATCTATTGTATTGTTTGTTTTAAGATATATATATATATATATATATATATATATATATATATATATATATATATATATATATATACACACCTGAATTAACTTTTTTTATTACTTTTTGAATATGTCCATTCCATTTCAATCTGTTGTCTATTACTAATCCTAAGAAGTTTGTTTCATTTACTTGTTGAATTTCTTTGTTTCCTATTGTTAACTTTATATTCGTCTGTTTTTTGTTATTAAGACTGATTTGTATTCACTCTGTTTTGTTTGTGTTTAATATCATGCCTAAGTTTTCTAAATGTCTGTTTACTTTTACTAGTAGAGTATTTGCCTATTTTGTACTTCTTATTTATGTTTTTCTTGTTACTAAAATAGTGGTGTCATCCGCTTAGCCTATTGCTATTCCCCCTGCTTCTTTTATTATTTGAAATATAAATATAATTAAGTTACAAGTGTTATAAGTGTTCAATTTGTTTCATTCCTATGCATATAAATTTGAGTTTTTAAAAATAATTAACCCTGAAGTGGAGATATGACTCTTGTGTAGCATAAGCTGTGTTATGGAACCATAAAAATATCATTAAAGGTGAAATAAAACATGCAGTTCTACACTCATATTTAATTTACTCAAGATGAATCAGTACTATAATGGGTGCATTATAAGTTGGTGATTGGCGTTTTGCCTCCACGTGCTGTTTAGCTGCGAAAACAAGGAGAGGAGATAAACACGTCACTGACACGTCATTGCCGTCGCCTAGCAACCAGCAATCCACCAATCAAAAGTAAACTGTTGCCATAGCAACCCGAACCGCTTATCATATGTTGCCAACTCTATCGCACTACATCACGTGCTTTATGCATGACGCTATTCTATCGGCATGTTGAGGTTTTCAGTAAACAGACACTGCTCCTATTGTTGCTTCGCTTATGAATCAGCAGTATCACAATACCGTCGTCGTTGGTTGCCCTTTAGTATGAGATGGTATGCGTTGTTGGAAGGGAACAGGTGTGGATTTAGTTTCAAGGAATAGCTTATGACATTTTCTGGGTCAATGACCAACATTTACAGTTCAATGACCAACCCTTACTTAGGGTATTTTTCCCTGTCATCACTGCCAAACTAAGAGTGTACTGCTTCAGGTAGTGAATGTTTCACAGAGTGTAAACAGCTTTACATTTTCGCAATATAATTCGTGTGTTTCAGTGATCAACTTCAGTGTTTCTGTGATCAACGTTAGTGTTTATGTGATCAACTTTAGTGTTTCAGTGCAACTTTAATATTTAGCTAATTATCGTTACTCATGGCTACCGCAAACACTTGTGCTACAGAAACAGGCAGAAAGAAACTATCTGCAAAGACCACAAAAAATGTTTTTTGGGCACGGAATCCCAATTAAAGGACAAGCAAGGGAAATTATATGTTCCGTAAGAAAATATTTTGAGGATGAAAGAGACAATGGGAGTCCAATAATTCCCGTTTCAAAAGTACTGGACAGAACCTCAGCTGATGTTAGTGTAAGTAAGAATACCATAGTTAGAGTAGGGAAAGAGAAATACGCTAGTGAAGAAAATCAGGCATGTACATCGCGGTTACAAACTCGTATGCTGTACTTAGGTAACTGCTCACTTAAACATGTAGACAGTCTTACGGCAATCTTACGATTAATACTGCAGTATGCAAATTTCTAGGAATATGTGCGTGTGCATTACTGCAACTGACTGCAACCGAAGTTCCACCTCCCCTCTAACCGTCACCTCCATTGCCTAGCACGTGGAGAGGGACGGTAAAGTGGCAACGGTGCTATCCCCTCTCCTTCCCCACTCCTTCAACTGTCAATCACCAACTTATAATGCACCGATAATAGTACTATAGTCCCTCCAGGATTAAAGTGGGGATGCATATAAACATTGCAGTTTGTATCACTCTGTCAACAAACAGGTGGTTGAAGCTATCTGCAGTCAGGTGTTCACATCTTACTCTAATCACAACCGTTATCGTTATATCCTTCTCTGCAGAAGGGTAGTTTACTAAATAAACTAAATTGAGTAATTAAAGAAACTGCCAAACAAAAATTATGAAATATTATTTTGTGAGTAAAAACTTGGGTACCAAGCCTTTGAAGTGATATGCCCCTCATTTACCATGGTAAATTGTGCACCCTTCTACATGAAATTGTCTCACAGATCTCAGTCTCTACACCACAGTGTCTTCCTGGTCAATTATCAAGTTAATGTTGTTTCTGTTTGAAAATCGAAACCCAATGTCTTTCAGCAAAATGTGTGGAATGTGGTTTTCATCAAATTTGGAAGGTCTGGGTCGCTATTCACTAATTTATCTATGGTAGGAGGCTCGTTGTTTAAAAAGAAATTTTATATTTTAAAACGAATGGCACTCTTAACAAAATCATCCATGTGCCCTAAAACACCACACCATGTTTCCCTTTTCTTTTTAGGTTCTTTTACAGCTCCTGTTTAATTTTGGTTCTCACATTTGAAATAGTGTTCATAGATACACCAGTTGCTTCAGATGTTCACAGCCAAGGTGTCATAACATTTAAAGAATAAGTTAAACACATTTAATACAAAAAATTTTCACCACTTTTTAGAGGCTTTCCACTTTTATGCTTCTGTACACTATTCTGAGGAACTCATAAACTCTCAATGTGTTCACATGCAATACTAATAGGACGAGTGGCAAAGCAACATTTCGCTGCAGTGAACAACACAGTGGGGGAAGTACCAAATACCACATGACAATAAATGTAAATAAAATGTTTAAGTTCATGTTTGAATGTCTTATTACTTGAATTATGGTAATTATTCATCCTGTTCATTACTTGAATGTATAAAATGTGATAATATATGCAGTGTAGTAAACTATTTCCATTCGTACTTCACTGTTTCACTCGCTCTAAAAGTTGTGCTATGGCATGTTGACATATGTACACACTTTAAGGCTGACTAGAGTATAGTAACACTAACATCACTTTTTTATCCTCTGTTAACGTGTTTCGGGAAATGGTAACAGAGAATAAAAAAAGTGATCTTAGTGTTACTAGTACTGACTCATCTTAAGTAAATTACATCTTAACATATTGTTTCTAGCTTCTTCCATATATAAACTCATATTTAAGCAGAAGTCAAATGGCTGCCGTGCTTGTGACATTCCCCAAAGAACAACAGTGAAATGGTCATATGTTTTCTGAGTAATGAAGGTATGAAACCGATTGAATCCATTGGTTCAATATGGTGTTGCATGTCTATTACTGCAATAAGAGAACGAGAGCAGAATAACAAGTTCAGAAATGGCATGACTTCTGAGATAGTTGCTTCATGTATGGCTAAGACACAAGTTATTGTGGCACCTGAAACTGTTGCAGCAGTTGAGACCATTGTAATGAAAAATTGCTATATGACAATGGATAAAATAGCCGTAAATCAGAACATAGTCATGCCTCAGCACATCACATTATTCATGATGTACTTGTTAGCATAAGTTTTGTGAAGTGTCTGCAAGGTGGGTGCCACAGCAGCTCACAGCAGAACTGAATGAGTGACATCTGTGAAGAAATTTTCTGGCACTTTGAAGCAGTAAATAATGACTTCTTTGTGAGAATCTTTACAGGAGATGAAAATTGCATAGCTCACCACCAACCCGAAACAAAGACAGCAAGCAAGAAATGGCACCATTCATCACCAAAACCAGTTCCAGATGCAGCCATCTGCAAAATTTTGCTGATTCACTTTTGGAATGAACAAGACTGTCTTGGAACTTTATGACAACTAGGGGAAACACCTTTACCAGTGCATTTCATATTCTAATATGTTAAAGCATCACCTTGGCTTGGAATAAAATCACAGTGAGATGGATTTGTGACAAGTGTCATTGTGCAACATGACAATGCACTGCGTCATACTGCATGAGCAATAGTAAATGAGAAACAAGTGGATGATGCATTAAAACTACTTGATTTACAAAATCCTGCAATAAAATTTTCCATAGAAAAAGAGATAAACAATGAAATCCCTTTCTTAGATTTAAAACTTACCAGAAAACATAATAAACTTGAATGTGGCATACATAGGAAGGAAACATACACAGAAAATTTCATAAAAGCAGATGGATATAACCCAAGACAACACAAGCATACTATTATCAGCAGTTTAACTTACAGGCTGGTTAATGTACCTTTAAACAAGATGGAGTAGAGTACAACAAGAAGAGTACAATAATTTCATTCACATTGCAGAATACAATGGATTCAGTGCTGAATTGGTCAAAAATAAAATTGATAAATTCAAAAGACAACAAAGATGCAAACAAGTAACTACTCTTTCCCCAATCAGCAATGAAACTTCATACAGAAAATTTACATATCATCGCAGAGCTACACACCTTTTCCAAAAAGTCTTCAAAGAGCACAATATTACTTTGGCCCCACAGGACAAATTTAGTGTACCACACCTTTTGAAATCACGTAATACAAAGGAGATACCCACAGACAAAAAATCAGGTGTGTACCAGATAAACTGCAAAGGCTGTGACAACTTTTACATTGGAAAAACAAAAAGGAACTTGAACATTAGGCTTAAAGAGCATTTTAGGAACATCAGGAGCAAAGAAATAGATAAATCGGTGGTAGCGTACCATTTTTGGAAGGAGAAACATGATATAGAATGAGAAATCCACTTATTAAAAAGTGTCCAAGGTCCAGCTGCATTAACCACGTGGGAAAAAATCTCCATAAAGAAATATGAAAGAAAATTGTTTAATTTCGACACTACCTTTGATGAAAACCCAAACTTCAAGTTCATCAAGATACCGACAGAGATGCACCTGTCGCCTCCAATGAGTTCACCAAACCATTGTCCATTAGTCGACAACAGCTGATGATGTTAGGAAGATCATAACGAAACGCGTTCTAGGTAAATACTAACAATAAATGGAGCATTGAGTATTAGTTTGACTCAAAATTATATTAATTTTGTGCTTCATTGTATCATAGTCCTTACACATTGGAATTTGTTAGTTTATGGCTATATGAGCCATATGCATTTATTTACTAAGCTTCATTTTAAAGCAGAAGACTAACTTTCAATTCCTGTATCATAAATTAAAATCCAAAACAAAATGTAGAGTAATGGTGTTTTGAAAATAATTAAAATTGACTGGTTTTGGGGCGTAAGTACAATTAGTGGGCCCGGTACAGAGACTGCTAAAGGGGGAGGTAAAAGTTCAGAGTGAAATAAATTTGCAACATTCTTGATAGGAAAGAATTTCTTTGTCCTTAAACTAATAATTCTTACCACCTGTTGTATTATGCACAGATTTATTTGCCGAGCTAAGGCCAGAACTGATTGCTCCTGTAGTGGTGTGGCTGTGTCATGAATCTTGTGAAGAAACTGGAAGTGTAATTGAGTCAGCAGCCGGCTGGGCTGGTAAATGTAAGTATAGTAAAGTAAACATTGATCATACTAGTATTGTTAGTATTCAGTCTTATAGATAGATAGAGTCAACATGAAAAATTCAATGCCATGGCCGGGATTTGAACCACGGATCTCCTGGTTTCCGTCCAGTTGCTCTTAACCTTTGAGCTACCATGGCCAACGTGCCTTCCTGACATTAAATTCTCCAGTTGACTCGTTTTTCAAGTTGATTCTGTCTATCAAAAACCTTAGCCTATATACGGCTAGTGTGGAGAAATGATTAATTTCCATCAATTAACTAAAATTCAGTCTTATATTTACTTTGTACATCTCCAAAGTTAGAATATAAATTGGTAACATGAATTGGTAACAATCTTATAGGTCTGGTGTAATTGAGTTTCCTTGCAAGAATTTAGGTTGAACCTTTATAAATCTGAATGATCACTACTGCAGTTCCAGAATTTTGCATAATATATGGAACTGTGCATTTACATTTCTAAGTAATGCCTATGGTGTATAAAGTGACATTTAAGCTGGTAGTACTAATGGATGGTTCAAAGAATTTGTATTTAGTCTCGTCTAAAATAGTACCAGAATTAAATATGCTAAAATAATTTGAAATAAGGTTAAGCATTTTGTGTAATAATAAAATGATTATATATTCGCTTCTGTAGATGTAAACTGCCCTGATATTTTAAATACTGAAACACTGCTAAGTTTATATTAATAATTTTATCTAAATGAGGAAACCAAACAAGTAAACAAGGAATGAAACTATAAAACTCAAGCCATGCTCTTTGAGAAGTGGGAAGAATTACCCGCCTAACCTAGCAATGACAGGCAAGTGAATCTCACTCCACATCCAGCATGTGATATAAAAGATGACAACTGCCTTGATTGACATCGTATCCCTACCTGGAAACTCTTATCAAGTTCCATTCCATTAAACATTTATTAATAGTATTTGTGTAATCTTCAACTTTTATCATTCCTAAAATCACAGTATCACAGCAATTAGTTAATTGAGATAAAACTACCTCAGCACTAGTAAATTTCTCTGTTAGTTTATGCCTGAAGTTCTCTGAATAATTCATAATAAATGCAAATAAAAATTCACAAGTTACAAAAGCAAAAATCTTAATTGTATTCCACCTTGCTAAGCAAATCTTTGTGTCCACCAGATTATGACAAGTGGCAGGAATGCATTCAGTAAACAACTTATAATACTTGACATGTCTGGCATTGAACTTTTCTTCATGTTATACTTGTGGCAGTAGTATTCTTGCTAGATTAAAATGAAGAAGTTGCTAAATGTCAAAGTTAAAAGTTATTTAGTTTGATGCATTATATGTAAATTATAAAGATATGCACTCTGATTAGAAAATGATGTGGTCAGCTCTCATTTTATGTCAAAACGACAATACTTGATGGCATTTTCACATTCAACAGTAATTATTCTTCTACCAGTAATTAGTTTTACCTTTTCTACATCTTTGCAGTTCACTTTGGTTACAAGTGATATACCCTCAAGTGTCACATCATACAGTTTTTAGTGATAATTAACTATTCTTTTTACCCAGCCCAAGCTGATGCTATGGGATTCACATCACATATATAACAGGGACAAGCAAACAACAGTGTTATACAAATATAACAATTTGTCACAAAAGCTTCACTTAACTTAAGAGAATAGTGTTAATTCTACTTTCTAATTGATATGGATTTCACGAACTCTTGTCTGCATCTTCAGTCAAAGAAAACCACAGGAGGAAACAAATTCACTGTCAAGGAAGTTGCTATGTTCTTATGTTTTTTCAGTATTACTATGTTCTTATGTTTTTTTTTCAGTATTAACAAAATCTGAAAACGAAACAAACTTAAGAACAGAATCAACTGCTGGTATTTCAAAATTCATTATGCGATGTTTATTTTTTAAGATAAATATATTTTCCCAAACCATTAAATCTATAGGGACATTTAATTGTTTTAATAATTTAACTTCAGGATTTATATTATGGTTAAATGACCAAAAGTGATCTGCTACAGCCGATTGATCAGTTTGTTTATACTTTAATGTTACAAAAATGTTCTTTTGTTCTGATTTCCAAATTATGTTTTGTCTTATCAATGTAAACTTGATCACAATCTGAACAATCAAATTGATAAATACCAGATTTTTTATTATTAGGAATTTCATCTTTTTTACAGAAATGTAGTAAATTTATAATACGATATTTGTTTTGAGATACCAAAGTTATACCAAACTCTTTGAAAACTTTTTGAAATTGTTTATTAAACCAAGGATGGTAAGTAAATTTTTCAAAATTATAATCGTCTTTTATTTTTTTGGGGGTAGAAATATCATTAGTAGGTTTTTGATATTTAAATTTTTCAATATTCTTTTGTATAAAATCTTTATTAAAACCACTAATTAAAGCCATATTAATAATATGTTTATATTCTTTATTAAATTCATCCATATTCAGGGGTATATTTATTAATCTATAAATCAAACTATTAAAAACAGTAAATTTATGTGGAAAAGGGTTAAAACTTTTATTTTTTATGTAATTATCGATATGAGTAGATTTCCTATAAATACCAAAATCCAATTTATTATTATCTCTTATTATCTTCAAATCCAAAAAAAGGAAGAAAACCATCAGTTTCTAATGTGAATTTTATAGCTTTATCTTGTAAATTTAGTAATTTTAAAGCATCAGTTATTTATCAGGAACAATAGCAAAAATATCATCAACATATCTATACCAGGCTTTAAAAATCAAAGGAAATGCTTTAGTGACTTGCATTTCGAAAACATTCATAAAAAGATCAGCAAGAAAAGGTGAAAGAGGATTAAATTTTGAAATACCAGCAGTTGATTCTGTTCTTAAGTTTGTTTCGTTTTCAGATTTTGGTAATACTGAAAAAACATAAGAACGTAGCAACTTCCTTAACAACGTATTTGTTTTCTCCTGTAGTTTTCTTTGACTGAAGATGCGGACAAGAGTTCGTGAAATCGATATCAATTAGAAAGAAGAATTAACACCATTTTCCTAAGTTAAGTGAAGCTTTTGTGACAAATTGTCATATTTGTATAATATTCATTGCTTCACTGTAGCATCTTCTCAATGATAGAAATTCAACAGTGGCTTATAAATAATAAATTAGTAGCAAATACAGATAAAACTGTCTCCATTAACTTTAGTCAGAAAAACTCGGTATGACCCCATCCAGTTTCCCATAAACAGCTCCTTTGTAACAGAAACTCAGATTACAAAATTTTTGGGAATATGGATTGATTCCAGTCTAAATTGGGAGCATCATATAAATCAATTAGGTGAAAAGCTAAGTCGACTGTGCTACGCGTTCCGAATTCTAACAAAGGTACTAAACATTGAGGTATTAAAAACAATATATTTTGGATATGTACAACCTATAATTACATATGGAATTATTCTGTGGGGGTCTACATCCAAGTCCTCGTGTATATATAAGATGCAAAAAAGAATATTAAAAATAATTAAAAGGGTTGCCTTAAGAACAGAAAGCAAGCCAATATTTCAAGAATTTCACATCTTACCTGTTCAATATATTTATATTTATGAAGTAGTTTCTTTTATACATAGGAATAGATCACAATTTACAAGTAATTCATATTGTCACACATACAATACAAGGAACAGTAAAAATATGCATTTAAATCATCATCGCCTCACCCTGAGTCTAGATTTCATTTCTCACAAAGGAATCATTCTATATAATAAACTCCCAGCTAAGCTAAAAAACCTAAATAATAAAAATTCAGAAAAGCTGTAAAAAATATCCTACTAAAAATAATGCCACAGGCAACAGATGAGTTTCTAAGAAGTAAAATTAAATAATAAAGTAAATATTGATTTTTTTGGTAAAAGTTATCTCTTACAGTCTAGTTCTTAAAAATGTAATACATTACAAATTGTGTGACCTAAGTTGCATTATTCTTAATTACTATTGTATTCATAATTGTATTGCTCAAAAGAATTGTATTATTTTTATGGGTACAAATTTGACGAAGCCATGAATATTGTATATTCCTACAGTGAATAAAACTTACTCACTTACTCTGTAATTCAATAAATTATAATAATTAGTAACTTATCTTTGATATTAATATGTATCATAACGAGTAGTTTTGCAAATCCATTGTTTGTATCATCAGTCAAGTGTATTATCATTATTATTACTGTCATTAGGTAACAGAATTGTTTTTTGTTTTATTGCCTGCCAGGATCTATAAAAAAATTATTGACACAATTGACTGGCTGTATTTCAAAGTTTCTTATGCAAACCTTATTTTTTAAAAATATTTTCTCTCAAACCATTAAATCTATGATGATAATTATGGAATATCTTGTCTCTTCCCTTCATTGTCCATCTTTTGCTGGTGGACAAACAGTATTTGATTTTTCTTTTAATTCTAACCTTTAAATATACTTAGGTGAGGCAGGGTATGTTCAGAAAACAAATAATTTATTCATTATGAACAGAAGACATAAAAACATCCCAAGAAGACAAATGCATGGGGAGAGAGAAAGAGAAAACAATCTGTCACCTTGCAAGTTTTCACTCACATCACAATAAATTGGTTCCTAAAGCGAGGAAGAGGTAGAGAGAGAAATAGAGCAATGGGGATGGAGAAACATGAGAAAAGCCAGGAAGGGAGAAGCAAAGGTAAGGAGAAAACAGGGGAGAGAGGGGACTAAACTCAAAACTGTTTGACCTACAGGGCTTCAATTTATTTAACTATTATATATTTATCGAAATATAGATTTAACAATGATCCATAAATAGAGTTGTGTCATGTGTAGGTCACTTGGTGCGCTCTTCTGGAGGACTTCTTAGAGCAAATATTGATAAACCAGTTCAACCTGAAGCTGTGCGTGATGCTTGGGCTAAAGTAACTGATATGTCAAATGCTGTGCACCTTGATACTATACAAGAGGCCACTTCCACCCTTATTACAGTTTTGGAAGAGCTGAAGTCTGGAGCTCCTTCTGACTCGGTAAATAAATTGAAAAAAATACTTCACAAGGAATAACATATAAAATAACTTATGTTATTAATAGATTAGTATCATAAGAGTTATTAAATTATATATATGTAAAACTGAGGGAATAGCATTGAAAGGAGCATGTTCAAAATTGTTATATATCACAAGAGAAGGTAATAGATGACTCCAGCAACTCAGCTTTGCAGCTGTAATAAAAGTTAGACTAAGCACTTTAGTTCATATGTTTCAGATATCCCAGATATATGCTTTTAAGAAAACAGATTTCGTGATTAAAAATACTTTTATCAATCATTGGTAGCTGCAGTTTTGAAACCTGCTCTATAAAGTAATACCCATATTCCTGCAATTGTTTCTCTGTTTACCCCTGTGAATAAGTCTTTACTCGTAAGCTGCAAATGAAAGACAATAAAGTGTGCCTGTTCTGCACTCCTCCTTTTTGCTGTTGTTAAAATCACTTTGGAACACAACTTTCTATTTGTATTTCACTTTCATCACACAGAAGCATTTAGTATGCCAAAACTGCAATGTGCTACAATATTTTGCAATTCTTTTCTCTTATGTTTTTTAGTCTAGATTCTTTTTATTCCTGCAGGAGCTTTTACTTAGTCTTTAGAACAAGTATTCATTGCCGTTAGCAACCTTAGTTCATTTGTGGATATTCATTTCATACATGCAGCGACTTGACCAATTATGAAACATTTAAGTTATGAAAGAAAATAAAAATAAGAAAAGAATCATCATTACAAAATTTGGTTCATCAGAACCCATACACGTGTATGGTGTATAAGGCTCCAAGCAAGAAGTAAATAGCAACTCAGATTCAAGCTTCCAGGAATAAGGAGTTAAGGCACACTTTTATTCTTTTGTGTAATCAATTAAATTTTAGAATAAAGATGAATTGTTTGAAAAGGAAGAACTCTCTGATTCAGTCTCTAAAAGGTTCTGTTTGTCCATGATGTACATCAAGTAAGAAGGAAATAAATATTACATCATTTTCACTGAATTGATATATTTGACATTAAAACTCCTGGCTCTAGAGCAGGGTGGGTAAAGTTTTGATCAATCCAATTTCATTTGTTAAATTCAGATAAATGAAGTTCTACTTTAGGTCTTGTTGCAACCAAGTAAACCAATCAGTGATATGGTTCTAATTGTACTAATAGTGAGATACATGAATTTGAAGCATCTGGGATATACCTTCTACTGAACATTAATTACTATAGGAATGATTCAGATTTATCCACCGTTTGCAAGGCTTCATTAATATAAAAGAAAAAAAAAGTATAGAAGTTGGAAAAAATGGGGTTGGGTGGTTGTGAAATATCTATTGATATACATTTAAAAGAAAGTGTGCTAAATGGAGCTCATTATTATTGCTAGAACCACAGTGTATGCTACAATGAAATGGAGTTGTATAAATACTACAATAATTCTTAATGAGTATGGTGTGATATAATGAAGCACAAAATTAATATAATTTTGTGTCGAATTAGTACTTCATGTTCCATATATTGCTAGTATTTACCTAGAATAACTTCATTAAGATCTTCTTAACATCCTCAGCATATGTGGACTGTTGAATTTTGATTGGGCGAACTTCTTGGTTGCAGTTGGGGCATCTCTGTTTGTGTCCTGGTGAACTTGAAGTTCGGGTTCTCATTAAAGGTGGTGTCAAAATTAAAGAGCTTTCCTTTATATTTCTTTATGAATATCTTTTCCCACATGGTTAATGCAGTTTCACATTCTTTATCTTCATTACTGATGATGGATTTGGCTGCCTTTCATTCAACTTACATCTCTTTCTACATCTTTCCTCAGCAAAAGTCACATTATCCCTCTATAATGATTCTTTGTATCTACCATTGTTATAGAAATGTTTATCTCTACATAATTGGTTCTACCCATTGTTGACAACTGGTATGATGTATCCATTTCCTCCCATCCATTTCTGCATGCAGTTAGCACCAATCTGTTCTTGATTAGCATCAATTACAAGGGTCGTTCCGAAACTAATGCCTCCTATTTTTTGTGTTGACTTTGGATGTCCGAGACAGATGTTGTTAGTGTAGTGGTAATGCTTGAAAATTCCTCTTTCATTTGCAGGTGGTTCTGTTCTGTAGTAGTTGGTGCCAGCAGACTAGTGTTCCAATGTGGAGTCTGATATAGACGTGCATATAAAACAGAGATGTGTGATTGAATTTCTCACTGCAGAAGAAATTGCACCAATTGAAATCCATTGATGCTTGCTAAAGGTGTATGGAGACAAAACATTAGATGTTAGCAATGTGAGGCGATGGGTACAGCATTTTAGAGGTGGTGAAAAAGGTGTGCTTGACAAGCCACGACCTGGTTAACCCTGCTCAGCTGTCACCTCTCTCAATGAAGAGCATCTTGATCAGCTCATTCATGCTGATCAGCGAATAACAACTAAAGAATTGTGTGCAAACCTGAATGTTGGCTGTAATGCCTTGGAAACAATGTTGAAACATCTTGATTTTCGCAAAGTCTGTGCAAGATGGGTCCTGCGGATGCTTACACAAAAACAACAAAAAAAATCAGTGAATGGAAATTTTTCAGGACCTTTTGGACCAATATGAAGCTGAAGGTGACAATTTTCTGAATAGCATCATCACCGGAGATGAGATGTGGTGCCACACTACGAGCCAGAATCCAAAAGACAGTCCATGGAATGGCAACATGCAAATTCTCCGACAAAGAAGAAATTCAAAACACAGCCATCTGCAGGCAAAGTGATGTGTACAGTCTTCTGCAATAGCCACGGTGGCTATTCAATGTCCTGAAGCCTGAAGCAACTATTAATTCAGCATGCTACAAGACATTGACTAAGCTGAAAGCCTGAAATTCCAAGGTAAGGCCAGAGAAGACAAACTTTCACCTGCTACATGATAATGCCAGGCCCCACACCAGTTTTGCGACCACACAACTGATTGCAAAGTTTGACTGAACTGTCTTACCACATCCATTGTACAGTCCAGATTTAGTGCCTTCAAACTTCCATCACTTTGGGCCTCTGAAAGATGGACTACAGGGCAAACATTTTCAAGACTTGATGCTGTTGTCAAAGCTGTAAGAAAGTGGTTAGCCTCATTTGGTTCAGATTTTTACAAGTGTGGTATGCAGGCTCTGGTTCATTGCCAGAAGTGCATAACGAATTACGGTGACTACGTGGTAAAATGACAATCTGTATCTGAAATATTGTAGTAGTAGTAATTTTATTCATCCGTTAAGTCAATACAATGACATTGGATACGTCAATACAAATATTTAGAACAATACAAATTATATAAGTATAAAAAATAAGTTGCTTCAAGTGTAATTAATAAGATCTAAGCATGAACTCATAAATATATATAGTTGCACGGCTCTACAACTACACAGCATTTAAAATGCATCACAAATATATACAATTATATGAGTGTATCTAGAAATTCACTTATAATATGAATCACTTAATAACATTTCTTTCAACGATAGCTTGAAACACTGCATGGATTTTATGTTTTTCAGATTGGCCGGTAGTTTATTATACAGAGTGACTGCTGAATATCTAACTCCTTTGGAATAAAGTGTAGTTCTCTGTGTTATTGTTTGTAAGTCTGTTTTACCTCTGGTGTTATGATGTATTTGATTATTTGTGGTGAAATTTTCAAGGTTTTGTTTTGTATAACATAGCAAACAGTATATATACAGACTGGGCAGAGTCAAGATTTTCAATTCCTTAAAGAAGTTCCTGCAGGAGTCATATTTTTTTCCTGACATTAGGCATCTAACAATCCTTTTTTGTACTTTAAAAACCAAGTGACTGTCTTTACTATCCCCCCAAAACATAATGCCATACCTCATTAAACTTTCTGCATATCCAAAATATAAGGTTCTCATGTCACTTGCATTCAACTCATTTTTTATTACTCTTAATGAGAAGTAGAATTTATTTAACTTTATTACTAGATTTTTTATGTGTGCTTCCCAGTCTAAATGCTGATCTACCCACACTCCCAGAAAATTTGCTTCTCTCTTATAAGAAACACACGCACCATACAACTTGATGTCAGGTTTGCCAACTATTTAACTGCTCTATTTAACTGTGCTATTGTGATTTATGTATCTCCTGTAGGTTCCATGAATAAAAATAGGAGGCACTAATTTTGGAATGACCCTCGTAGTACATTGATATGAGGTTATTTAGTAAATTCACGTTCTTCACCCTAACATTTTTTGCTTATTGATTATTGATTTTGTTATTGTAGTTAGAGCAGTCCCTCAACGCTTTGACCGGGAATTGCATGGTAGTCTTGTGCGACACATCCGAATGAATTCAAGGCCATGGGCTCTTCCACTTACTGGACATGCAGCAGCGGGCTTCCGTCAGCTGTTATTATTCCTTTTGTATAGAAGCAAGACACATGTGTATTTGTATGCGATTGCATTATTGCATTTTTAAAACCCAGAAATGGTACTCAAATTTTCTCTTAAACAAAGATTTGTACGACATTTCTATGAAAATCAACTCCTGTAGACAGGTGTGTAGGCAATCTCATGATAAATTTCCTGGGGTTCCAGTTCCAAGTAAAGAAACAGATATCTAGTGAATAAAGTAAGGAGAATGGGATCATTTAATGCTGTAATTTGTAAAAAGAAACAAAGTGTTCTGACGGAGGTAAACTTAATGAAATTGGCAAACATTTGAACAGTCTCCAAATATATCTTTACGTGTGGCACAACAAATCAGTGTTTCAAAAACCTTCAGTACATAGGTCTATAAAACTGTTGAAATTAAAACCATACAGAGTGACTATTGTCCATCAATTACGACCGTGAACTAGTTAGTACTGGTAAAATAAAAAGTAATTATGTTTGTTTCTGTAATAGATAATTAATATATTGTAATAATCATAAAATCTGTAATAGTATTGTGACTTTGTGGGTTCGTGAAATGAAAAGTCCAATTACACCACTCAAAAATGTTCTTTATTTCCACCGACTTACAGTTAAACACTTGCCAATTACACGGAATTACGTAATGCACACAATTACGATTCACCAGTTCGTCCGTTACAATTTCACTGTACGGTCACAATTACGTAAATTCTTCCGTTGCACATACACAGTCTTCTCGTCCTTACACTAGCACTGCACTCTTACGCTGATTGCCACGAACTCTGACTGACTGACTAACTCGACGTGCTGCTTATATAGGGCCAGCTGGTCGATCGGAAGGTTCCAGATTAGGGGAAATATCCTGTAAGTTCGAGAACACAGGTGGAACAGAAAGAGACGGCGCCGTGATGTTTTTTGTCCCAGCCATCCCTTCTTAACACTATAAGACAAACGAGGGGGCGGGGCGAACACGACCCGTCTGCTGCTCGCCCAGTCTATAGGGTGTTCCGACGCTCGGGTGACAGTATGGTATCAGTATCAGTAATGAGAATAATAAAAATAGACACAGTACAGTACACAGAACACACATCACAACTACTGGCCAGATAGCTAAGAGATTGCGCGTGGAATGCACATCAAAACTACTGGCCAAAAGGCTGAGGGAATGCACTGTATTTGTTGATGGTCCTTTAATTTATTGTTCACATGTTTTTTTTTATATATATTTACACTATAGTTTTTCTTGTTGATTTTACAAAGATTTTTTTTTCTGAGTTGACAATCAGTTATTTGTCACAATTTCTTGTTATTTGATATTATCCTATTTGAATGGTTACTTGTCTTGTGTTTACATGTGTTTGGGTCTGAATTTCTGTCCATGTTTTTTAAGCATTTGCAATTGTTTTAACACTTTTACTGGATCAAGATTTAACTGTGGAAGAATGGATAAGCTTTGTGCTAAAGGTTAAGTGTTTCTGATTGGTCTTTTTACTTCAATTTTTTTTTCCCATTCAAACTGCCTGTAATGACCTAAATAGCAGGTAAATAATATTTCAAAGTCATAAACCTTAGAATTTTAATACATTGTAAACATAAGAAATCTGAGGGGGAAAGAAAGTGTTGTAAATGATGGGAAAGT
>CM060951.1:147720922-147828008 GCA_030765055.1 Mantis religiosa
TTTGTTGGACATCTCCTAACAAGAAAACAAAGAATTATGGGACATACCTATATGTTCATATAAACTTTCTTCCTTCTTTTGGTGTGGGGAACCCATACCCAAAGTTTGAAAAAGTATTTCTGAAACATCCTGTATATATGTAGTGTTTTATTATTAGAGTAAAATTAGAAAAATGGACAATAGATACTTTAAAATTATCAGGATTAGTGCACATATTATGATGTAAATCTTGAGGAATAGGAGTAGACTGCTTAAATGTTAATAACAGATGCTTCACTTGTCTTTTTTAGTTAAATTTACAACCAGGACAAGTTTTGCAAACCATTCATATCATTTTCAATTGCTTGCACTTAGTTTACAATTTATTGATGTAATGACAAGGTTACTGCCACAAGGTAACAGATTTTTATGTTATTGTCAAGTGGAAGTAAAACAATTTTGTTAATAGAATCAATTGGTTATATTTCAAAATTATTTACACAGTCTCTATCCATTGTAATATTTTCTCTCAATCAATTAATTCTATAGTCTTTTTACCTATAATTTTACTTTAGGATTTTTTTAATGATTAAATGACAAAATATGATCTGATACAATTTTTAAAATGTAATCCCTTTGTAAATTATTCTGAATTGGGTAAGTTATTGTGTCATTGTTAACATGAAGGCATCTTGTAACATAGTTTCTGTGTAGGCATGTTGCATAAATGATGAGATATAATGGTGAGTTGAGCTGTGGAACTTCATCATCAGAAATATTCTTGGAGTACCCTTAGCACATGTATACAATTTAACAACTAAATCTGTAATCCTGAACTACTTTGTGTGCAATAAATACATATATAATGCACTGCAAGGTTTTAAAAAAAGTTTATACTGCCAAATATGAATGAATACATCCAACTATTGAAGTTTGAAGTTGAGTTTGCTCACTTTGGATTCCAGTGACCACATATACAAATTCAATTGTTACATTCTTCTTTGCATGTGCTGTACCAATTAAGTTGAATGTAAGTTATTATTTTGGACCTTTGCTGATTATTTGTGCATGCCAGTGATGTTTTGCAAATCTCTCAAGTGTTATAGTTCTTTTAAAATGCTTGCAATTTATGTAACTTTTCCAATTTAAATTTTAGCACCAGACTTACATATTCTTAAGCTGTTGGCTTCAAGTTATCAACACTCAAACCATTTTCGGTAGGAGAATGCAAACAACAGTGATCAAGGGTAATGGTGGTTGATTTATTGATAATGACACTGTGCCTGTGGTATGATTGTGTTATGAGTATAAATTATGTTAAAACATGAACCTATCTTAAACAGAATGCAAACACATCATTTAAAAAGCATATCCTAACAAGGTACAAATAATTGAAGTTAGAGTGATCATTCATTTTAAAGCTTATAATTTCCTTTCACTGTTAATGTTAAAAAACTTAACAAATTATTGTTTTTAAGTGTGGGAGGAGAAAATGTATCAACCTTCAGCATTATTAAACAGTGAATGCTAGCTTTTCTTTCCATGTACCAAATGTGATATTAAATTTCCTATCTAATACGTTCCACAATATTTTCCCAGTTGGTGCAAGTGTGGAAAATCCAGCGGATCTGCAGTTCCTTTATGAAGGTCATGAAAACTTTGGGCCTTTGCCAACCTTTTTAGTTCTACATGGAGTATCAGCTTTAATGGAATCAAGCCTCATAGCGGATAGGTTTCCAGATGCTGATCCAACTCGAGTAAGCAAAATATATTTTATTTTCATTTCTTGCAATTGAATTTAGAAAGAATATGGTGTTACACAAAGCAGAAAGAGGTAGATTCCTGGTTGAGATAATGATACTGAAAGAATTAGAGCAGTGCAAGTTCTTTTCTTGGCATGCATCCTTTGTCAAAAAAGGTAAATCATATTGATGAATATCTGATTTGTATTAAAAGTAATTTAACAAAATATTGCATTTAATGCTATTATCACATTATTGCAAGAGATGTTTGTATGTACCAACTATAAATACCTTTATCAACCTTTAACATTATTAATACTACACAATTCTATGTGGAATTTAATAATGTGGTACTAATAATTGCTAAACCTTTAGGAAATATAATTTATAATACAAATTTACACTCCACTGCAGTATGCTTAAACAAAATATATGTACAATTGTTAATAGTTTTGACCAATCAAGAAATGTGATTCTGTTTTAAGTTTTCATATACTGAAGTACTAAAATTAAAAGCTCTGTTGACTTTATTTGAATTTATTTATACAGCTTGCTATTTACAATATTTTATCTACAATACATACATATTCCTTAGTCTAGTATAAGTTAATGGTGTTGTTTCCCTTTTTAACCGTGCTAGCTCAGCCTGAAAATCTCTGTTAACAGTGAAGTAATTAACTATTCAGTTGACCTCGGAAACATTTCTGTTGTGTTCTAATATTCAAAACTATTGTAAAATGGGACCGTCTGCTTCATGCTAGCATGTACATCTACAAAGGCTGGGTGCCTGCCTCTGTCGCATGATGTTCAAGAAGTCCTGAGTTATCTGCATAAGGATTTTTCCTTATCTTGTAAGATGAATGTTGAGTAACTCTAAGCTCTATAGATCCCGAGCATTACTTTACTTTCAAGGTCACTCATTTCTGCACATTTTACAGAACACCAAAGAAACACTAGATTCATGTAACCAAAAAAATCTGGGCTGTTCTGAACTGGCCTTATGGCCCACAAGACCAGGATAGCAACAAAGTCTTGAAGGTATTGAAAAAAGTCATTCTAGTCGTCTGATCTTCTAAAGCAGGAAATGAAAATCTTGAAGCAGGCTGACACCTAAGTTTGGCATTGGTACTGGCAATAAAAGATGCAAACATAATGGCAGCCCGTCATCTCCTGAGATTTTAAGATAATATGTCAGCTGCATCTTTTATAGATCCATGACTTTACACCAGTGGCAGCTGAAGCGTGATTGCAATGATAGTTCCAGTGTCACTTTATCTTTTAAAATGATCAACATCCTTTTACAATAGGGTGGGAGATATCTAACAGTAAGTGAAAGAAATGATTGAAATGATGCTCAGGTGCAATATGTGCACTATTGATAATGTTGACTTTTTTCAATGCAATTTAAGTGGCACTAAGCATCTGCTATAATGGCAATGTGGAACTAATCACATGCATTTGGCTCAGAAGTTTAGATGATTTTGTCCCCGAGCAAATATTGAGCTACCATAAAATTTACAAATAAATTACCGAATGACATCAATTCAAGATGCTTTTGTAGGTACCTTAATGTGAACTAAATACCCACACCTTTCTTCTGAGTAGTGGTTATTGCCACCAAACAAAATGCATAGAAAGCAGAGTAAGATTGCTTACTTAACATTCACAGAACCATTTATTTTTTTGTGTAAATGCCAATTGAATTCTTACGAGGTTAACTGTCACTTTCTCTTTGTTATATATTTATGTGCAGTTCTACTCAGGTATGAATATTTCAGCTTTATTGTGTTTGCAAACCGTAATATAGAAAATGGGTTATTAATAAACAACTTACTCCATTTGCGTTAAATAAAAAGGAAAATCACATTGCATTACTTATACACAGTTTTCTCAGCAGAAGCAAACTTTTTGTTTAATCGTCTGCTCTGCATTGCAGATAACATTATAAGATAATGATTCATTTAATTTTTAGTAAGAAAAGAGGAAATTATTGTGATATAAAAGCCAGTTTTCTGATAACTTTTACACTGTCTACTTTTACACTTATTGATAAGTTGCTTATCTGTCATTTCTCAATATAGCATTTAGTGTTTGTGTACATACCACTGGAACTACTGATCAGCATGTGCTGCCTATGATAGGTGAACCAGGAACTACTGGCATGGATTTCTCCTATCCCTGTGTTGCACCACTCCCTGTTAAAACCCAGAATCATTGTGGAGAATAGTGTAATTTCATGCTCAATTCCG
Organism: Mantis religiosa; assembly: GCA_030765055.1. Classification (NCBI taxonomy): domain Eukaryota; kingdom Metazoa; phylum Arthropoda; class Insecta; order Mantodea; family Mantidae; genus Mantis; species Mantis religiosa. Next base: position 147,724,893 of record CM060951.1, read on the forward strand.
AATATCACGAATCCATAGAATAGTAACATAATAGTTCAGTAAATTAAATTTAAAGGGAGTCGATTAATGACACTAAACAACACTTTTAAATTTTTCCGGAACATGTTTCAGAGACTTTGCCTCCATCCTCAACCGGCCATCGACTGGTTCTCATTGGTGTAGTTGACGATATTTTGTCATAGGTCTCCTCTGGTGGTGGTTTAAGGAACTTGCTGAACAAATCTTTCTGGGGGATGTCGAAATTAAATACTTTGTTCCTATTTTTTGAAATGAAGATTTGTTCCCATGTTGATAGTTCTTGTTTTCCTGATGTATGTTTTAGTAGTTTTGGTGCTGCATTTATGTTGTGGTTTTTTCCCCAAAGTTGCCACGCATTTTTTGGGGAAAAAAAAAAAAAACACAACATAAATCCAGCATCAAAACTACTAAAACATACATCAGGAAAACAAGAACTATCCACATGAGAACAAGTCTTCATTTCAAAAAATAGGAACAAAGTATTCAATTTCGACATCCCCCAGAAAGATTTGTTCAGCAAGTTCCTTAAACCACCACCAGAGGAGACCTATGACAAAATATCGTCAACTACACCAATGAGAACCAGTCGTTAACCGGTTGAGGATGGAGGCAAAGTCTCTGAAACATGTTCCGGAAAAATTTAAAAGTAAGTGTTGTTTAGTGTCATTAATCACTCCCTTTAAATTTAATTTATTATAACAACACTGTTTTCAACACTTCTAAGAAAGGAATAATAATTCAGATTGAGAACTTGTAGTGACTTCCTTCAGCTTCTGTGGTTTTCTGTTAATAGGCAAGACATTTCATTACATCTTGAACAATAGTAAACACGACTGCATTAGTATACAAATAATTTAAAATTGTACATATTCCCCTTTATATGACAGTGCCATGGCACGAAAGCACTATTCCTGAAGCTGCCCTTATTTCACGTGCATGAATTTCGGAGTATTCTATAACGTTTTTGGACTATGCCACACTCATATTAATTCTCACCCCATTTGTATTGTATTTATTTCATCCTTTGGAACATAATACATATGTTATAGGACACGTCAGTTCAAGATACAAAGGTAAATATAAAAAGTTGCTAAAGACTAAAAACTGTAACAGATGTGGAAACATAGAGTCAGACTGAAAAATTCAATGCCATAGCTGGGATTTGAACCATGGATCTTCTGGTCTCCGTCCAGCCACTCTAACCATTGAGCTACTATGGTCAATGTGCCGATATGACATTGAATTCTCCAACTGACTCGTATTTTTCCTGGTCTTATAAAACACATGAGACAGCTACCTTAATGGTGACTTACAAAATGTAAGTACTTTAAGGCCTGGGCCTTATAGTTAACCACTATTAGGTCAATTAATGGAAATTAATTGTTCTTTCACACTAGCTGTGTGTAGGCTAAAGTGTGGAAATGTAGAGTCAGACTGAAAAATTCAATGCCATAGCCGGGATTTGAACCACAGATCTTCTGGTCTCCGTCCAGCTACTCTAACGATTGAGCTACTATGGCCAATGTGTCGATATGACATTGAATTCTCCAACTGACTCGTATTTTTCCCTGTAAACCACTTAGGAGTTCTCATAAACACATGAGACAACTACCTTAATGGCAACTTACAACATGTAAGTACTTTGAGGCCCGGGCTTTATAGTTAACCACTATTAAGTCAATTAATGTCATATCAATTCAATGTCATATCAGCTCATTGGCCATACTAGCTCAAGGGTTAGAGCGGCTGGACGGAGACCAGAAGATCCGTGGTTAAATCCTGGCTATGGCATTGAATTTTTCAGTCTAACTTTACGTTTGCACACTTCAGCCTACCCTCAGCCAGTGTGAAAGAACAATTAATTTCTATGTAACAGATACAGGATCCAACAAAAGTCTAAAGTAGAAAAGGAAATAAAAACAAAATATATAAAGACCATAGGGAAATGCTATATAAAAGTAATTGTTCACAAATGTGGAGTTTATTCTATTTCATGATTTAGGAAATCCTCTACACTATGAAAGTTTCTCTCCATTAAGAAATTAAATAGAGCCTTTTTGAATTTTGGTTTGGACTCAATATTCTTTATACTCTGTGGTAGTTTATTGAATAAATGTAGACCAGCACATGTGAAGCTACTTTCATACAATTTGGTTCTATGCGAATTGATAAATAGATTGTTTTTTGCTCTAGTATCATGTGTATGAACTTCTGCATTTGTTTTGAGTGAATTTAGGGTTTCTTTCATGTAGTTAAGTGTTTCATATATGTACATACATGGCAAAGACAAAATTTTAAATTTTCTAAAGTATGGTTTGCAACTAGTTTTTTTTGTGACATTAGCCATAATCCGTATTACGTTCTTTTGCATCCTAAAAACCTTAATGCTTCTTTTTTAACCCCTTAAAAAGGAAGCAGAAACAAATTAGATTCCATAATATTGCCTGGCCCCAACCTCTGGCACTATATGGAGATCTAAACGTCAACCCTCATCAGTTTTCCTGAAGACAAAGGAACATCTGGAAATCTGAGTTATCACTCTAACAGGAAAGCACTTATTAATTTTTAGATGAGTCGTATTTATTACACATCTGCTTCACTTTCGTACCTATTTTGAGGACATGTTTCGCAAATCATCGTTTGCATCTTCTGCTCTTATGCGACTAAAGCTTGATCCAGTGGTGTGGTGGGTGTGGGTAATTCTGGAGTTGCTGCTGCTATCTGTTGATTTAGTGATGAACTTAAATGTGGGATTCTCTTCTGGCGGGATTTCAAAGTTCATTAGTTGGTTTTTATGCTTTTCTATGTATATTCTCTCCCATATGACGAGTTCACTATGTTTTTGTACATATTTTAGTAATTCTGTGCTATCTTCTATTTCATGATTTTCAGACCAGAAATGAGCTGCTATTGCGGACTTATCAATATTTTTGTATCTTAAGTGCCTGAAGTGGCACTTGTTGCGAAACATGTCCTCAAAATAGGTACGAAAGTGAAGCAGATGTGTAATAAATACGACTCATCTAAAAATTAATAATTGTTTCGCTTCACTGTGGTGTTCCAGTACAGTTAAATCTCGATATAGGAAAGCACTTGTTGATATTTTAAAGTGAAGTTATCAAAAGAAGGTCTCTGTGTATCATCTAATAATCAGACACGCCAAGATAAAATTACTCCAGATCCAAATTAAGTCCCTAACTTTATTTTCATTATGCAATCCCACAACAGCTTAATTTCTTTCAATTCATGTGTTTAGAGAAGAGGAAAATATTGTAAAATCTCTTAAGCAAATATTGTCAATGTTTTGTCCATTTAGAAATATATTCATAATTCTGCTTCTGTTCTCTTATTAGATACTTCATGGAGAACAGTACCTAGAGACCCTGCAACCAATTAGTGCTGAAGGTGCATTAGAGGTACAGTGTAGCATTACTGATGTTTTGGATAAGGGTTCTGGATCTGTGATTCTCATAGATGGTAAGTGTATTGAATAACTATAATATCTAAGAGACTATTAAATTTTAGATGAGTCGTATTTCTTACACATCTGCTTCACTTTCGTACCTATTTTGAGGACATGTTTCGCAAATCTTCGTTTGCATCTACTGCTCTTGTGCGACTGACGCTAGATCCAGCGGTGTGGGTAATTCTGGGGTTGTTGCTGCCATCTGTTGATTTAGTGATGAACTGAAATGTGGGATTCTCTTCTAGCGGGATTTCAAAGTTCATTAGTTGGTTTTTATGTTTTTCTATGTATATCCTCTCCCATATGACGAGTTCACTATGTTTTTGTACGTATTTTAGTAATTCTGTGCTATCTTCAATTTCATGATTTTCAGACCAGAAATGAGCTGCTATTGCGGACCTATCAATATTTTTGTATCTTAAGTGCCTGAAGTGTTCTTTCTTTCTAGTGCCTATGTTTCTTTTTGTCCTCCCTATGTAAGTTTTTTCACAGGCTTTACACTTAATTTTGTAAATGCCTGACTTTTCCTCTGGTTTTATCTTATCAGTATTATTACTGTGAAGTAGGTTTTTAATGTTGTAATTGTTTTTTGGTGCCAATGTTATATTGTATTTCTTGAATATTTTTTGGAACTTTTTTGTGGCCCAGGGGTGGTAAGTAAATTTAGCAAATCTAGTTTCTTGTTTTATTGGTGTGAGAGCTGTGATCTGTTTTAATTTCTTTTGAAGTTTGAATAATTTTAGTTTTTTATCTACAAGGTTTTTTCCATATCCATTTTTAATTGCAGTTTTTAAGATTTGATGGTATTCTTTTTGATATTCTTGCTGGCTGAGAGGTAGATTTACTAATCTGTGTGTCAGACTGTTGATGGTTGCATGTTTGTGTGGAATTGGGTTGAAACTATTTGCTTTGATGTAATTATCTGTGTGTGTTGCTTTTCTATGAATGCCAAATTCTAGTTTTTCATTGCCTTTTTTGATTTTAAGGTCTAAAAAAGGTAGAGTACAGTCCTCTTCAGTTTCTACTGTGAATTGTATGCTGGGTTCTTGCAGGTTGAGTAGTTTCAAAGCATCATCTATTAGTTTGTAGGGCACTATTGCAAAGATGTCGTCTACGTATCTGTACCATGTTTTAAACATATGAGGGAAGGCTTTAGTAATATGTGTTTCGAAAAAGCTCATGTATAGATTGGCCAAAAATGGTGATAGCGGGCTTCCCATAGCTAGTCCTGAAATTTGTTTATAATATTTTCCATCGAAGACAAAATAATTTTGATGTATACATAATTCAGTCATTGTCAAATATTCTTCTATTGCATTGGCATCCAGGTTTATATAATTTAGCCATTTTTTCAGTTGAATCAAAAGTTTGTCTAATGGAATGCTAGGGAAGAGGGAGCGGACATCAAAGGATACTAAAGTGTCATGAGGTTTTAGTTTAAGATTTTGAATTTTTTCTACCAGGTCTAAAGAGTTTTTTATACTCAGAGTATGGAATTGTGGAAAGGACTGAAATTTTTTGGTTAGCCATTTTGCCAGAAGGTAAGTAGGAGTGTTTATATTATTTACAATGGGTCTCATGGGTATGTTGGGTTTGTGTATTTTAGGCAAACCATATATTCTTACAAGGGTAGGGTTGTCTGGTTTGATAGTTTTTTGTTCTGTAGTTGTTAAAATTTTACTATTAATGATGGTTTTTTGTACATGTACAAAAATTTTACTATTAATGATGGTTTTTTGTACATGTACATGTACAAAAATTTTACTATTAATGATGGTTTTTTGTACATGTACAAAAAACCATCATTAATAGTAAAATTTTAACAACTACAGAACAAAGAACTATCAAACCAGACAACCCTACCCTTGTAAGAATATATGGTTTGCCTAAAATACACAAACCCAACATACCCATGAGACCCATTTGTAAATAATATAAACACTCCTACTTACCTTCTGGCAAAATGGCTAACCAAAAAATTTCAGTCCTTTCCACAATTCCATACTCTGAGTATAAAAAACTCTTTAGACCTGGTAGAAAAAATTCAAAATCTTAAACTAAAACCTCATGACACTTTAGTATCCTTTGATGTCCGCTCCCTCTTCCCTAGCATTCCATTAGACAAACTTTTGATTCAACTGAAAAAATGGCTAAATTCTATAAACCTGGATGCCAATGCAATAGAAGAATATTTGGCAATGACTGAATTATGTATACATCAAAATTATTTTGTCTTCGATGGAAAATATTATAAACAAATTTCAGGACTAGCTATGGGAAGCCCGCTATCACCATTTTTGGCCAATCTATACATGAGCTTTTTCGAAACACATATTACTAAAGCCTTCCCTCATATGTTTAAAACATGGTACAGATACGTAGACGACATCTTTGCAATAGTGCCCTACAAACTAATAGATGATGCTTTGAAACTATTCAACCTGCAAGAACCCAGCATACAATTCACAGTAGAAACTGAAGAGGACTGTACTCTACCTTTTTTAGATCTTAAAATCAAAAAAGGCAATGAAAAACTAGAATTTGGCATTCATAGAAAAGCAACACATACAGATAATTACATCAAAGCAAATAGTTTCAACCCAGTTCCACACAAACATGCAACCATCAACAGTCTGACACACAGATTAGTAAATCTACCTCTCAGCCAGCAAGAATATCAAAAAGAATACCATCAAATCTTAAAAACTGCAATTAAAAATGGATATGGAAAAAACCTTGTAGATAAAAAACTAAAATTATTCAAACTTCAAAAGAAATTAAAACAGATCACAGCTCTCACACCAATAAAACAAGAAACTAGATTTGCTAAATTTACTTACCACCCCTGGGCCACAAAAAAGTTCCAAAAAATATTCAAGAAATACAATATAACATTGGCACCAAAAAACAATTACAACATTAAAAACCTACTTCACAGTAATAATACTGATAAGATAAAACCAGAGGAAAAGCCAGGCATTTACAAAATTAAGTGTAAAGACTGTGAAAAAATTTACATAGGGAGGACAAAAAGAAACATAGGCACTAGAAAGAAAGAACACTTCAGGCACTTAAGATACAAAAATATTGATAGGTCCGCAATAGCAGCTCATTTCTGGTCTGAAAATCATGAAATTGAAGATAGCACAGAATTACTAAAATACGTACAAAAACATAGTGAACTCGTCATATGGGAGAGGATATACATAGAGAAACATAAAAACCAACTAATTAACTTTGAAATCCCGCTAGAAGAGAATCCCACATTTCAGTTCATCACTAAATCAACAGATGGCAGCAACAACCCCAGAATTACCCACACCGCTGGATCTAGCGTCAGTCGCACAAGAGCCGTAGATGCAAACGAAGATTTGTGAAACATGTCCTCAAAATAGGTACGAAAGTGAAGCAGATGTGTAAGAAATACGACTCATCTAAAATTTAATAATTTTTCGCTTCACTGTGGTGTTCCAATACAGTTAAATCTCGATATATCTAAGAGACTGTTTAAAAGTTGTAGTAGTAATACATTCAGTTATGGTGATTTTCACCCATATGACATACTTTCAGTATCAAGTGTAAATATTAGCCAATCACAGTTTGAATACAGTATAGTTATCACATCTGAGAAGGTGATAATCTAATAATTACACTAGTTGACAAAAATGAACCTTTTTTCTTTCACAAGAATTAAAATAACATTTTCTAGAAGTATTTTTTGTGCTGAATTCAAATATAATTTTAGTTTTTCCCCATCAGGCAGGAGTTTTGTGTGATATTGATTTGAATTTTTATAATATTCTAAACAAAATCTGTAACTAGCTATCTAACTCAAAATTATAACTACTCATTCTGACTTACGTAGAAAGTGGTAGGTAGTGATTTTCGGGCACATTTTGTATCTGGAATGTCTCTCTTCTTGGTCCAACAGTAGTCAGCCAGCATATTGGAACTCCACTTGCCTTAGTAACTCTTTTCCATAGTAGAAATTTGCTGATGAAAACGCTCACCTTGCTCATCGCTGACAGCTCCAAGATTTTCGGGGAAGAAGTCTGAGTGAGAGTCCAAGAAGTGAATTCTTAAAGACGTGTTGCATCCCATAGCTTTATACCATTTTCTTCAGAGAAGCAGACCTTGAGATCACTATGGCGGCCACGATAACTACATATTCTTACTTCTTTTTGGAGTAGATTCCACCCTTTGAGTCTGGAAGTTAAACCTTCAGCTTGCTGTTTAGACAGATTTAAATCCCGAATCAGGTCATTAAGGTCTTTCTGATTGGAAAGTATGTTCAGATGATCAGGTATTGGCTTCATATGTAGGATCATTTTTATTTTCATCTGAAGCATTTTCAGTTTCAGTTAGGTCAGAATCAGTTATCACCTAAGGTCGTATCTGCATATACTGGTACAGGGAACTGTTCATTGTGTAAGGCAGGTCTTATTGAAGATTGCAAATTTGGATACTTAATTGTATGTTTTGTTTTAGATGTCATTCCTTTTATATTAGTCAAACAGAAATAACAATCACTTAAATGATCCTTTGATTCCCTCCAAATCACAGGAATTGCAAATGGCATACAATGTGTTCCATTTTTCCACCCAGCCAGCAATCCAACACACGAAACACAGCATGTATTTGGTGCCCAGCTCTTATCAAAATCACCAGCTTGACAGCCAAGTAAAGTTGACAACACTTCCTTTCTTGGAAGTGTTGAAAACAGTGTTGTTATAATAAAATAAATTTAAAGGGAGTCGATTAATGACACTAAACAACACTTACTTTTAAATTTTTCCGGAACATGTTTCAGAGACTTTGCCTCCATCTTCAACCGGCCACGACTGGTTCTCATTGGTGTAGTTGACAGAGGAGACCTATGACAAAATATTGTCAACTACACCAATGAGAAGCAGTCGATGGCCGGTCGAGGATGGAGGCAAAGTCTCAAACATGTTCCGGAAAAATTTAAAAGTGTTGTTTAGTGTCATTAATCGACTCCCTTTAAATTTAATTTGACAACACTTCTTTACAAGTGGGGTCAAATTTTGCCTCTGAGACTTGAAGATCAGCTCATCACAAATATAGCAGAAACTGTCTACATGATTTACACACTTTCTTGGCATGATGAAAAAACAAAGAACTAAAACACTGCATACACAATACTCTTTTGAAAAGAAAGGAAGGAAATATTTCACTACTGTACAAACTCACTGTCAGCTCAATATTGACACATCACACAGCCAGATGAACAGGTCGGTACATGAATGAACCTGCACAGCCTTGTTTTATGGTTCTTCAGCATATTACAAATCATTCCCTTATATAAAGCTTGGTTAAAATCACTAAATATGAGGTAAAATTTCCTATAACAGGTCAAAGAAAACGCTAAAATCCTATTTTAAAAAGTAGCGGTCACAAAAAAACTGTGCCTGATGGAAAAATTCTGACTACATATCTGAATTCAGTATGAAAAGGTAAACTAGATTCACTAATCAGACTTCTTGTGAAGAACACCTTGTTGACTAGTGTTATGTATCTATCTTTAAATGCATTTCATTTAGTAAATACAGTGTGTAATTTCGGTTTCTGATAGTGGGTTATCCAGAATAAAATTTTAAGATATAGTTATTATACATGTTTGTTGTTTGCTAATGTAAATAAGATTTAGACTCCATCCATTCTACATCTGGAATCCCAATAATAGGATGCTAGTTATCTCCATGTATTTGTGGAATTTCTGACACAGTAGTAAATGTTCCATATGCATAAGTGTCTGGTTGCTTCCAAAGGATGCATTATGGTGAATTGAATACTGCTTAACCCATTTGCAGTGCATTTTAATAACCTGGTTGCTGAGAAATCAGATTTAAATACACTACCAGTAGTGTTGCAAGCATGATAATTTTAAAATAATCGTATAAAATCAACAAGTAAAGATACATGTAACAATTTTGCATGCATATTACTAAAAAACTGACTCGTCATGGGTTAAATGTGTTTTTAGACCAACTGGCCCGTTACCTGGCCATATATTGAGCAAAATTTGAATTTAAACTTGACTAATTTACAGGAAATTCTTTCATTCCATGATCACTGCTTTCATCACCTATATAACTATGAAGTACTGTAATCGTTCATTATCACCGTAGAAAAGACTATCAAAAAGCTTTTATAAACCCTCATCATTACTATGCTCCACTCTCATCACCATGTTGCTTACTGAGGTACGTAACACTGTGTGAAACAGAGAAACATTTTTAGCAGGGAAACACTACATGAAATGCAAGAAAAAAATTATATCGTCTTGGTATGTAGATTGCCTTAGAATACAGTTTAGAGCCATCTATTACTTACAATTTGAACTCTGTGCAATAGTGTATGTGTGCGAATTGAGTTCGTCATACGATTTAAATGCTCCAAAGCATTATGTGAGTATAGCTTGTCATACAATGCAAATGGGTTAAGAAACAGAAATCTATGCAATCAAGGACTATAAAATATGATCAAACTAAGTAAAAAGGTAAGAATTGCTTGGAGGCATGATGCAGAAATGAAATGAAATTTAATATAAGGTAATTCAAATGATTCATTGGATATTTAATAAAATATTGCAAACAAAATAGTTGATGATACACTGAATGAAAAAGCACATTTTCAAGTTTCATACATATCATTACAGGCCCAAATGACCTTGTTGTCGACGGGCCCTAAAACACCACACACTCACTCACTCACTACATATCATTACAAGTATGTGCTGGATTACCAGCACTTTGTCACATAAAAATGTTCTCACTAAACCACTCCATTAATTTATGAGCGTGCTGGCTTATATATCACTGCAAGAGATTCTGAAGTCTTTTGAAGTTATCTTGTTGCATTACTAGTGCTTCTGAAATTTATGTCAGGGAGAGCACTCCTATCTCTCCAATCTTTTCAACAGCACCATTTATTCGATAAGGTCTGCACATGGCTGTATCATATATATAGTGACAAAATGACAACACATAGTTGCACCAAACTGTCACTGGAATCATTAGTCCAATGCTAACTTAGTCACTTTTACTTTTTCACAATGCACAGAGTGAGCACTCCAGGGTAATGTTCCTTTATATCTCTGTCACACATACCAACTTGTGCTGCTTGTAATTTTCTTTCTTTGACACAAACAGAACAGTATTTTGCTAATACTCCCTATTACACTGCTCTGCTTGCCAACTCTGACACAACACTCCTACATTCCTGGTCAACTCACAACTAGCAACTGAATTGACTTGCATTCCTTGCAGACCGACTCCCAACTACTCTGCTGTCATGACTAACTGAGGCTGGCTTTTGCACCTCCTTTTATAATCTGCCAGTCACGAAAGAGATGTTTCAGGAAACTGTAACTTCTTGAGTTGAAGGAACAGAACATTGTCAAAGTCGAATGTTCTAGCTCCACTGAAATCGAATTGTCTGAAAACATACAGTGCACATGACAAAGGGGCTACTTCTGGCTTTGTGATGTCAGTTAGTGGCTGTCCTTGAATGTTTGGTTTTTTGCTTCTCTTGCCAGCAAACACAAAAGTGGTGGAATGGTTTGACTCTCATTCAATTCGCCTAGAACAGACACTTGCTTCCACCCTGACTAAACATGGGTAGGCATGTGTAGGTATACAATATTATATATGTGCATTTAAATATAACATCATGTGACTAGAAGATCTTCATGAGGTGTTTAATTCCATGACTGCTCTTTTCTTTGATTTTTGTGAACTTCGTCAAATGTCTTGAGCAACTAGCATTTCATTTTCAGGAGTTGTAATGGTAACTGGTCGACCACTGTTTGGTGCACTACTGACAGACCCTGTCTGAAGAAATTTGTTGCATAGTGAAATATTAATTTAGTGTGGTACTTTGTGTATCACCAAGTTGTGACAATATTTGAAGAAGTTTTTTTTAATTTGAGTATGTTGAATTTAGTTTCAAATTAAATTAAAATATTAATTCCCAGCAGTAATATGATCACACTTCTCCCAAGGCGTAGTCTCAGATAGATGCTTTTCTTCATTCCAGAAATGGTTTACAAAATGAAATAAATTACTGAATTTCTTCTTAAATATATTGAATTTAATTTTTGTTTAAAAATGACGAAAAAAGTTAAAATGTAATTGAACTAATAATCTCTCAAATATAATATAAGTGTCCTTTTTCTGTAAATGATCAAGCTAACACATTTTATATCTTTACACTTTAAAGATCAAGCTTAAGTCTGCATGTCTCTACACAGTGCTTTCCTTCACCGTAGAACCATGCCTTTCTTTATAACCACGTCATTTGTAGCAACCAATTTATTTTAACGACTTCACTTTTTAAACTTAATTTAAACATTAATATACTTTGAAAATTCTTTAAATAATTTGTAACTTCAAATAACATCATAAAACCCATTAACAATATTAATTTTTTCAATATCAATTCAAAATAGCTGTTACAATAGCCTGTAAATTGTGAGTCTGAATGGAAGAGGTACTTCAAATTCTTCACACCATGTCTCTCAAACCATTCACAATTTCCTGTCTTCTAGTAATGTTCCAAAATCCAGATTTGTTGATCTTTAGTTAAATTACTTGCCATTGTGAAACACAATTGAAAACAACAAATAAAAAAGACAAAAGGACAAATGAATGAACAAAAGACAAACTCAACAAGGATGTGAAACTTAATAATGAAATAAATAGCCATACAAATCAAAATTACTCATATTACTCCATCAAATTTACTAATTACACATATATCCATCCATGTATACTTTTTATATGTGTCTGTGCATGCATGCGGAGGTGCTTTTTTCTTTTTTTCTTTTTTCAATCTCTCTACTTACTCTCACTTAGTGTATTGTTTCTATTTTCTAAGTTGACACATATGATGAAAATGGAGAGAAAGTAGCCCATAGCCAGATGGCAACCTTTGCTGTTGGGCTAAAAGGTGTAGCTGGAGGAAAACGTACTTCTCCACATAACATTCCAACTGTAGAGGCACCTAAGCGTTCTCCAGATTCATCCATTACCCAGCGTACCTCTGTGGATCAGGTAAGGCTAATCTGTTGCTTTTAAATTTCTCATTTCTCAACAATGAAATTAGGAAATATTTTTATATCATATCTAACAGTTTTAAGCAACCTATAGTGCCACTTGTTAAGAAAAGTCATGTAAAATTTTTCATGAACATGAGTGTGACTGTTTCAGACTTTCACTGACATCAAAGTAAGTCTTACAGAAAGATTGAAATTCTAATGTAAGAGAAATTAGACTTCTAAGTGTGTAGAATATAAATATTTTTAAAGTTGGCTTAATAGCAATTAATTGGGAAGAAAAGTTGTACAGAAAAGCGGTTTCAGTGAAAGAATCATTTAATGTATTTTTCAAAAATTTGATGGATTCATTTTGCATTAAGAAGGTTAAAAAAATGTAAATATTAAACATAATAGAAAAAAGATTAATAAGCATAATTGGTGTAATTATGGTTAAGGAAAAAATAAAAATAAGGTTATAATCCTGCTTAATATGTATAAAAAAAAAGACCAAGCAATTCACTCCTAGTAATAGTCAAAATTTAGAAAGCATAAAAAAATCCACGAAAGCAAAAAGAGGCAAATGAAAAACTAATAAGCAATTCATAAAATAAATACAAGACAGCACGGTCAGTAATAAACTCTAGGAAAATTAAATAGAACATAGTACAATGAGATGATATCACTTAATGATTTCAGACATTTTTAATAGAATCAGTTAGCGAGATAACATTAAAAGTTAATTTGTGTAGAGAAATGGATGTGAGCTTTGAGTGACTTACCCCTAAGGAGTGTAACAAGAAATTACTGTTTAGTAAGGTGACATGTAATAATGTAGAAAGAATAATAATTTAAAAATTCAAATCCAAAGAACATCTATAGCTTTATGAACAATTTAATTAAGAAATTAATACAATACATTACAAAACAACAGATATATCAAAGAAAGAATTTTTTGAAAGGTTTTAAAATATCCAAAAGTAACTCCAATATATTATAAAGGAGAAAAGGAGAAATCATCAATTACAGGTCATTGTCAGCAATTCCAATAATACCAAAAATCTTTGAAACCGTATAAAATGTCAACTACAAAATTATTTTAGGCTCAAAATTTCTTTTTGAGATAGTTTGTATATTGCAAGGGAAAGTCAGCCATACTTGCAATAGACTCATTTGTATAATTAATTAACCAAACATTTGAAGGAGGAATTTTTCCACATGTGATCCTGTATGGTAAGTAAGCCTTTAATATGTGAAACATGATATTTTGTTAAGTAAATTAGAAATTTATGGAATAAGAAACTCGATGTAAAAATCTTTAAATCTTATCTGAAAACTGACAACAAATTGAATCACAGGAGGAAAAAAATCTCAATTATTAGATGGATCAGTTTTGGTTCTTTTGGTTTCTTTTATTACGATTAATGATGTCTCAAATTGCTTATACTCGCACAATAATATAAGTTGATGATACATCCTTTTTAAACACTCACAAAGATCTCAAAGTGTTGTTGTTACAACTAACATAAACAACTATTGAAAAATCTCAACTCCATTCTAAAGCAATGGCTTTTACATGAATGAAAGTAAAACACAGTATTTTATTTACCTTAAAAAATTTTGAACAGGTGGATAGTGTGAATGACGCACTTAAATTCTTATGTAATTATAAATAAAAAAACTGGAATTCTCATACAGATCAAGTATGTAAAAAATTGTCAACAATGGTATTTTTCGAGATTTAACTGTATTGGAACACCACAGTGAAGCGAAATAATTATTAATTTTTAGATGAGTCGTATTTATTACACATCTGCTTCACTTTCGTACCTATTTTGAGGACATGTTTCGCAAATCATCGTTTGCATCTTCGGCTCTTATGTGACTAAAGCTTGATCCAGTGGTGTGGGTAATTCTGGGGTTGCTGCTGCCATCTGTTGATTTAGTGATGAACTTAAATGTGGGATTCTCTTCTAGCGGGATTTCAAAGTTCATTAGTTGGTTTTTATGTTTTTCTATGTATATCCTCTCCCATATGACGAGTTCACTATGTTTTTGTACGTATTTTAGTAATTCTGTGCTATCTTCAATTTCATGATTTTCAGACCAGAAATGAGCTGCTATTGCGGACTTATCAATATTTTTGTATCTTAAGTGCCTGAAGTGTTCTTTCTTTCTGGTGCCTATGTTTCTTTTTGTCCTCCCTATGTAAATTTTTTCACAGTCTTTACACTTAATCTTGTAAATGCCTGACTTTTCCTCTGGTTTTATCTTATCAGTATTATTACTGTGAAGTAGGTTTTTAATGTTGTAATTGTTTTTTTGGTGCCAATGTTATATTGTATTTCTTGAATATTTTTTGGAACTTTTTTGTGGCCCAGGGGTGGTAAGTAAATTTAGCAAATCAAATTTCTTGTTTTATTGGTGTGAGAGCTGTGATCTGTTTTAATCTCTTTTGAAGTTTGAATGATTTTAGTATTTTATCTACAAGGTTTTTTCCATATCCATTTTTAATTGCAGTTTTTAAGATTTGATGGTATTCGTTTTGATATTCTTGCTGGCTGAGGGGTAGATTTACTAATCTGTGTGTGAGACAGTTGATGGTTGCATGTTTGTGTGGAATTGGGTTGAAACTATTTGCTTTGATGTAATTATCTGTGTGTGTTGGTTTCCTATGGATACCAAATTCTAGTTTTTCATTGCTTTTTTTGATTTTAAGGTCTAAAAAAGGTAGAGTACAGTCCTCTTCAGTTTCCACTGTGAATTGTATGCTGGGTTCTTGCAGGTTGAGTAGTTTCAAAGCATCATCTATTTGTTTGTAGGGCACTATTGCAAAGATGTCGTCTACGTATGTATCTGTACCATGTTTTAAAAATATGAGGGAAGGCTTTTGTTATATGTGTTTCGAAAAAGCTCATGTATAGATTGGCCAAAAATGGTGATAGCGGGCTTCCCATAGCTAGTCCTGAAGTTTGTTTATAATATTTTCCATCGAAGTGGCGGGATTTCAGAGTTCATTAGTTGGTCCATTAGAAAAACTTTTGATTCAACTGAAAAAATGGCTAAATTCTATAAACCTAGATGCCAATGCAATAGAAGAATATTTGGCAATGACTGAAATATGTATACATCAAAATTATTTTGTCTTCGATGGAAAATATTATAAACAAACTTCAGGACTAGCTATGGGAAGCCCGCTATCACCATTTTTGGCCAATCTATACATGAGCTTTTTCGAAACACATATAACAAAAACCTTCCCTAATATTTTTAAAACATGGTACAGATACATACGTAGACGACATCTTTGCAATAGTGCCCTACAAACAAATAGATGATGCTTTGAAACTACTCAACCTGCAAGAACCCAGCATACAATTCACAGTGGAAACTGAAGAGGACTGTACTCTACCATTTTTAGACCTTAAAATCAAAAAAAGCAATGAAAAACTAGAATTTGGTATCCATAGAAAACCAACACACACAGATAATTACATCAAAGCAAATAGTTTCAACCCAATTCCACACAAACATGCAACCATCAACAGTCTCACACACAGATTAGTAAATCTACCCCTCAGCCAGCAAGAATATCAAAACGAATACCATCAAATCTTAAAAACTGCAATTAAAAATGGATATGGAAAAAACCTTGTAGATAAAAAACTAAAATCATTCAAACTTCAAAAGAGATTAAAACAGATCACAGCTCTCACACCAATAAAACAAGAAATTAGATTTGCTAAATTTACTTACCACCCCTGGGCCACAAAAAAAGTTCCAAAAAATATTCAAGAAATACAATATAACATTGGCACCAAAAAACAATTACAACATTAAAAACCTACTTCACAGTAATAATACTGATAAGATAAAACCAGAGGAAAAGTCAGGCATTTACAAGATTAAGTGTAAAGACTGTGAAAAAATTTACATAGGGAGGACAAAAAGAAACATAGGCACCAGAAAGAAAGAACACTTCAGGCACTTAAGATACAAAAATATTGATAAGTCCGCAATAGCAGCTCATTTCTGGTCTGAAAATCATGAAATTGAAGATAGCACAGAATTACTAAAATACGTACAAAAACATAGTGAACTCGTCATATGGGAGAGAATATACATAGAAAAACATAAAAACCAACTAATGAACTTTGAAATCCTGCCAGAAGAGAATCCCACATTTAAGTTCATCACTAAATCAACAGATGGCAGCAGCAACCCCAGAATTACCCACACCACTGGATCAAGCTTTAGTCGCATAAGAGCCGAAGATGCAAACGATGATTTGCGAAACATGTCCTCAAAATAGGTACGAAAGTGAAGCAGATGTGTAATAAATACGACTCATCTAAAAATTAATAATGGTATTTTTGTTATCAAATTTAAAAAGACTAGTTTAAAAAAAAATTGTATAAATTGGCTTATTACTCTTTTTAAAAATGTTTTTAGATATGTGGTAGCAATCTAAGAATAGTAGAAATTTTAAAAGTTCAAAAAAAGGTTGTTAGAATACTGACAAATTCAAACAAAATTGAGCATTGTAAATATTCATTTAATTGGAAATTCCAGTAATGGTAAATTTATATGTTTATGACATTTTGATTAACATAAAAGGGAATCTACACGATTAATACAAGAAATATAATACAAAACAAGAAATGTTAATGTAATTAATGTACCATACCATAAATTACAGAGGGCCCGCCTCGGTAACGTAGATGGTAGTATATCTGCCTCACGTTCAAGAGGTCCCGAGTTCGAATCTCGGTCAGGGTGAGTTACCTGGATAAGGTTTTTCCAGGGTTTTCCCTTATCCTCAAATATGAATGTCAGGTAACTCTAAGCTCAGATATCATTTTTTGTTTTATATTATAAGTTTCTAAATATATAGTAATTCCTAAGGCCTCTTTCTTAAATAAGGGTATTCTTATCCCCCAGCCGCTGCATCCTCCAGCTACAGCCAAAGCCATGAGGAGTGCAAAATGGGGCTGGTAGGGGTCAGTGCACAGCATTCTCTGACCTTAGGCAAATACTTTACCTTTTAGAGATGCTACCTTTCCATCAGAATAGCTCTAAATATCTTAATACAAACAGAAAACTTATTAATATTCTAGATTATAATGCAAGAGACAAAGAAAATTGTATGGCTATTTCTACCTTTTGAAAAAATTGTAATTAGATTAACAATTTTGGGGAGCACTTCAGTGAGTATTTAAAAATGCCTGTGAAAAATTGAGACATCTTTGCTAAACATTTGTATTCAAAATTGCCTTGCCATTTTTTGTTTTTTGTTATTTTTTAATGAATTAAAGGAAACTGCTTTAGCAGCATTAAAAATGAATCTTTACTTAACTAATAACTTTGGTGTCTTTTGCTTTTTACTTGAGTGCTTGGTTTCAGGTTTTACTTTGATTTTATACTTATATGTTTCAATAACATGAATGATTGCATAGCTAAAACATGTAGTGCTATGAAAAATCTGAAGCCATGAACGCATAAGAACCAGGAAAATTAGATATATTCTGCCAGGTGTTCTATAGTTCTTTAGGAATAATGCTGCATTGGGTTTAACAGATGTGTGCATGTTGGCAATTTTTCAGGCTGCATTGTATCGGCTATCTGGTGATCGCAATCCTCTGCACATTGACCCGGCAATGTCATCCCTAGGAGGATTTGATCGTCCTATTCTTCATGGGCTGTGTTCTCTGGGCTTTTCAGCACGACATGTACTGAAGCAGTATGGTGGTAATGACCCCACTAAGTTCAAGGCCATTAAGGTACTGTACTCTTTGCACGGGGAAGAGGCTAGGAAAGCACTATGGTTATAATTATGGAGCATAAATTTAATTAAATTATTAATATTTTTAAAGAAGAATATTAGTGACAACATTTAGCACATTTATTAATGGTTCTATAAGAAATTATGTGGTATGATAAATATTTTTAAAGTAATATATTCTATGGTTGGACAAATGATGCCTGTATACAAGGTCTGTTCAAAAAATTTTGGAACTTTGTCCACAAAATTTTTCTACTGTTACATTTTACTTATTAGGCATGGTCTTCTTTAAAATATTCTCTCCACAATTGATACACCACCCCCAGCACTGTTTCCACTTCCGGAAGGAGTCTTGATACATTAATTTCTAGATCGCGCAAAGCATTACCTGCAAATTTTCCTTATCTTGTTTATCATTGCAAATCTTTGGCCTTTCGACAAGGTTTTCAGGTTTGGGGAGGGTGGGAGGAAGTTTACAGGGTCCAGATCTGGAGAGTATGGAGGATGAGGCAGCACAGTGATTTCATTTTTATGCAATGGTCATGTACCAACAAGGATGAATGTGCAGCTGTGTTATTGTGACAGAAGAGCCGTGAATTGTCTCGCCACATTTCAGGCTGTTTCCTTCTAACATTTTCTCTCAGGCACTACTACACATCCTGATAGTATAATTTGTAGCAGATTGTCCCTGTGACATGAATTCATGTTAAACTAATCCTTAAAAGTTAAAGAAAACTATCAACATGATGTTGACCTGATCTGACAAGCATTTTTTGGTCTTGGAAAACATTTCTTGACCCATGTGAAAATTGAAGTCTGTTCTCAACATCATAACTATAGACCCACGTCACATCACTAATCCTTGTTTCACATAAGCTTGCCCCAAATCTCTTAACGGTCGGTCACATGACCTAATCACCTCTCATTGGCTGCTGTTGTGGTACAGACAGTGTGCGGTAAAAATTAGTCCATTATTTAACATGATGATATATCTTTATATGTTGAAAGAGAATTATCAAATTTATATTTTCATAACTGCTTGAATTAAATATATTACGCAACAGTTGATTTATCTGAAATGCATGTTAATTCTTAAACAAAGTAAAGAGGAGGTTACTTTGCTTTCAGGCCAGCCTTTCATATGACACAATAGCAGTGGTGACATATTTGTTTATATGGCTTTTATTATTGACCTTGTTTTGAACTGGGTTTGTTATATATTGCCATTCGAATGTATGCTGTGCCGAGTACGAGAGCTAAATTATTTTACTGATCGTTTATTGCACGTGTACTTATATTATAATGGCAGAGTCTACCAGTTTTTCGCTGAAGCATTTTAAGGGTAAAACCTTTACAAAGCGGCGAAAAAAGAATTGTGGTGCATGCACTCCCAGAGAAGAATCCATCTTTGTCAGTGAGAGATGTCTAACAGCTGTGCTCTGAACTTAAAGGTGTGTGTTGGTCCGTAGGAACATCACAAATGAAATTGAGACAACAGGAAAACTTATCACTTCAGGCAAAAGCAGGGATAAACAAAAGCACATGCTCAGAGAATGTGATGAGTTCGTGAAAAGTGCTGTATGTCGTCATGTTCATAGTTTTTTCTTTAGAAACGAACTCCTTAACATAAATAAAATTTTGTGTGCTGTAAATGAGGATGCAGATTTACCAAATTTCAGCAGATCTAGTCTGTATAGATTGCTTATACAGCTGGGGTTTGTCAATGAAAAAAGGGGCAAGAAAGATTTGCTGAGAGACAGAGGCAATATTGCTGTGTGGCGAAGACGTTCTTTAAGGACAATCAGACTGTACTAGGATACAAATCACAAAATATACTACCTTGATGAGACTTGGGTGAATGAAGGACACACGAAAAGTAAAGTATGGCGTGACATGATTTTTAAGACTAAAAGACAAGCATTTTTGCAAGGCATGCATGCTGGTTTAAAAAATCCCAGTGAAAAAGGCCAGAGGTCTTTCATTATAAACTTGTTTCAGTTTCATTGCTCATTCATTTTCAACTTGCTCAGTTTCATTATAAACTTTTAGTTTTGCATGTCTTCATATCCTTATTTGTATGATTTTATCTATCTTCCCAGCAATTATTATGATGTTTACTGTAGGTTTAAATGTGACGGGAAGGCACTGCCTATGCCATGAAAGCATTAGCTAATTAGGGTGAGGGGGAAGGTAGTTGCATACGGAATGATACATGTCAGCGGGGCAAGGTTATATGAAACAGAGATTAGCTATGTTTTTCTCAAGGAATCTCATTCACATTTACACGATCCAAAAGCTCTCATGACCATGGGACTTGCTGGCAGTACAATGCATTTCAAGATGCTGTGTCAAGATATGACATAATTTAACAGAAGTGTTGCATTCTTCTACAATCTCTCAGAGCTTCTTCCTCGTTCCATCAGTTATCTTTGTTTCTTGTGTCTTATTTTGGTCCCTATGACGTATACTGGCCAATGCAGATCTCCGATGTTACTTGTCTTTGTGTGCCTGCTGTTGCCCAGAGGTTTGGTCTGGTCTGTTTGGTCTGTTGTAAAGGTGAAGATTCTTGTTAAGCATTGTGTCTTATTTTGGTCCCTATGACGTATACTGGCCAATGCAGATCTCCGATGTTACTTGTCTTTGAGTGCCTGCTGTTGCCCAGAGGTTTGCTCTGGTCTGTTGTAAAGGTGAAGATTCTTGTTATGCACTCGCTTTTGGCATTGAGTTATTTCCTCTTTCACCATATTCTTCATATTATGTAAAATATTTTCCATCATGGATTCCAATCTTTGTGTTATTTTCCATGTTAATATTTTCTTCCAAATCTTGACCTTTTAGGCTGAACAGACTGAACTTATAGCAGTATGCATATAATATGCAAATATCCATACTGTAATTCTGATTTCAACAACTGCATTATTATAAAAGTTCGGAAAATTCAGCTTGGGTTCCCTTATGTTTAGTGCCAAGGAGACTGCATGGTCTGTGGGATAGTGTGCGAAGGAGAGAGAAATATAAAAAGAATAGGGGTAACGAGAATGCTGAGCGTGCTAATGCATTTGATTTGTGGCAACTCAGAACTCTTCGCATTTATTTTCATTATTATTATTATTATTATTATTATTATTATTATTATTATTATTATTATTATTATTATTATTATTATTATTATTATTATTATTATTATTATTATTATTATTATTATTATTTATTCTCCAAATGAAATAACCCTATTTCACCAGCGAGGTATGTTAGTGTCCTAGTTAGAAAAACCACACATAAATACAAAGATCAAACTAACTGGACATGATAATAGTTATAATGATTTAAAAATTTGGCCAATAAAGTGCTCAAAAGCTGAAGTGCAACATTTTTTAAAGATTACATTAATCAATGGTGTTTGAAGGTCTGTATTACAATTTGAAAGGTGTTGAATAAGATATATCTTTATCTTGAATGAAGATCGCATCTAAATATTAAGTGTTTTACTCTTTCATTAACCAACGCTTTCACATTTACATAGGTATCCATCAGCAGGTATCCATCTTTGAAAGTTAAGTTTTAAACTCTTCGCATTTGAAACACATAATAGTTTGGCAAATCCAAAATTTGTAAATTTATAAATAATAATAATAACAATAAACAATTTGAGTTTTCCCCTCCTCCAGATTTTTCTAATTTCTCATAATTGGCAATTGTGGGTAAGGTACCTGAAATTTAGGCTTGAGATGTTGCCTTTCTTGATTATCAGTTCTTTTCATGCATCATTATCACCCAAAGGGTGCCATATGTACTATTTTTTTGTTTAATTTACGTCCTCCAACGCCATATGTACTAAAATTGGGCATCAAAATACCATGCAAATAAATACATTAAATACATATGTAATAAAATGGGCATTAAATACCCTTTAAAAAGAGGAACACACAATGCTAAAATATCTGCAATACTTCTATACTCCTTCTAGGTGGGGGCCGTACTGTGGCTGAGTAGGTTGTTAATCTTTATTTATTATTATTTTTTATACATTGGACATTTATAATTTTAAGGGTATCAGAGTCACCACCAGCCCTGCCGTGACTGAGTGGTTAGACTGCTTAGTTCTCACTAAAGAAATAAGTGGGTTCGATCCTAGGCGACCACAAAGTGAGATTTGTGGTGGGGTAGGTTTCCTCTGTGTTCTCCGGTTTCCCCCGCCATCTCATTCCACTGGTGCTACATCTTCATCTCATGCATCATTAGTGTCATCGCCTGAGGTGTTGCATGTAGTAAAAGCGGGTGTTAAATACTACACATTTCATTACCTTCTGGGACAATGGCAATTGTGGCACTTGAAAAGATGAACTAGATAGCGAGAAATGTATTTATAGATGTATAAAAGTTTTTTTTTTTTTAATTAAGTTTTTGGGTGAACCCAGGTTCTTATTAACATTAAGGTAGTTTTGAGCTTTTGCACCAGTATAAAAAGGCTTTTCAGAATCTAGATGTTTTGAGTCTGATAAAGCCAATGTGCCAGAACATTAATTTATACTTTCGGGTTTATCCAGGTCTTATGAGAAACTATATTTGATTTTGATTGGAACAGTTTTTGTTCATTAAAAGCAGTATTAGGAAGAACAGCATAGAACTAAAAAATCATCACGAAATAAAATATCATGAAATAAATATTTTGTTTGTTAATGACGTTGCCAATTGCCAGGATTATACTGGGATTTCATTCCACAGGAGTTATTTTACATTCTAGTTTTAAACATACCTAAAAACCATTGGTCTGATTGGGTTTGAACATGCAACTTTGGGATCATTAGACCGGTGCCTAACCAAGCACCCACTCAAACCGACTGAACGAGCATGAGAAGTACCAGAAGAAGTAAAAGTTGCTGAGAACAATGTAAGGGTTGGATTAAAGAATGAAAGGAATTAGACACACAAAGATTATTGGATGCTGCATTCAGCAACTAAAGAATGCTTTAAAGAAAAAAGATACAGTAAGAATATGTTGGTGCAAGTTTTTGTAGATTGGGTAAGAAAAGTAAACAAAAATGTTAGAAAATGAATAAAAGTATTGTGACAAAAAGGAAATGACCAGTTGTGCTAAATATACTTAGTCGCTTAAAATGTTAGCACAGTAATAACTTAGGCTCAATTTTACTGTTGCTCACTCTCAGAGTAAATGTAACTGGTTCTTAAGAGATTATCAAGGTTCTAATATTCACATAAGCCTTTGTTGCACACACTCAGGTGAACACAGCTTGCATTAAATTTAAATGGAGTCGATTATTGACACTAAACAACACTTACTTTTAATTTTTTCCGGAACATGTTTCAGAGACTTTGCCTCTATCCTCAACCGGCCATCAACTGGTTCTCATTGGTTTAGTTGACGATATTTTGTCACAGGTCTCCTCTAGTGGCGGTTCAAGGAACTTGTGAACAAATCTTTTTGGGGGACGTCGAAATTGAATACTTTGTTCCTATTTTTTGAAATGAAGATTTGTTCCCATGTGGATAGTTCTTGTTTTCCTGATGTATGTTTTAGTAGTTTTGGTTCCGGATTTATGTTGTGATTTTTTTTTTTTTTTTTCCAAAAATGCATGGCAACTGCTGATTTTTCTAATTGTTTATATTTTATGTTTCTAAAGTGTTCCTTTGTTTTTGTTTCTAAATTTCTTTTGGTTTTTCCAATATAAATTTGACTACATTCACTGCATTCAACTTGATATATACCAGATTTTTTGTTTGATGGAATGGCATCTTTGATGTTTGAGCAAATTAGGTTTTTTAAGGATAAATGGTTGACTGGTGCTAGTTTAATGTTTTGTTTTTTGAAGACTTTTTTGAATTTATCATAGGCCCATGGATGGTAAGTGAATTTTTTGAAAATCATATTAGTTTCTGTAGCTGAGAGGATTGTGGTTTCCTTTATTAGCTTCTTCTTTTTTGCTAAGTTCACTCTTTTGTCTACTAATGATTTGGGAAAGTCATTTTTTGTGCTATTTCAATAATTTTGTTGTATTCTGTTTTGTATTCTTCTGCTGTGAGAGGGATGTTGACCAGTCTGTGTGCTAAACTATTGAAGATTGCCTGTTTGTGGGATCTTGGGGTGTAGCCATTAGCTTTTATGTAGTCGTCTGTCTGTGTTAACTTTAGTCTGCTTTTATTTCTCATTATTTTTAGATCCAAAAATGGTAAATACTCATCTTTTTCTATTTCTACAGTGAACTTCATGCTTTTTTCTTGTATATTTAAAAGTTTTAGTGTATCACTAATGTGGGTTTTTTTTTTTTGGTACTATTGCAAAGATGTCATCTACATATCGTTGCCAGAGTTTGAACATCCAAGGGAAACCTTTGGTGATCCTTATTTCTAATGCACTCATGTACAGATCGGCCAGGAAGGGTGATAGGGGGTTGCCCATTGCTAAACCTGAAGTTTGGTGGAAATATTTTGTCTGAAACTGGAAGAAATTTTGTTCTATGCATAATTTGGTTAGTTTGATGTAATCTGAAATATCAGGTGATGACATTCCAAGTGATTTGAGCCATTTTTCTATCAACGGGGGGAGTTGATTAACCGCTTCGCCGATGGCCATTTAAACCCTTCAGGGGCCGGAAACGGATACCCAATAAACAGAACAGGACATTTAAATTGTTAAATGCTCTAAAATGCATCATAAATACACTCCTGGAAATGGAAATAAGAACACATTGACGGCGGTGTGTCAGACCCACCATACTTGCTCCGGATACTGCGAGAGGGCTGTACAAGCAATGATCACACGCACGGCACAGGGGACACACCAGGAACCGCGGTGTTGGCCGTCGAATGGCGCTAGCTGCGCAGCGTTTGGGCACCGATGCCGTCACTTTCAGCCAGTTTGCCGTGGCATATGGAGCTCCATCGCAGTCTTTAACACTGGTAGCATGTCGCGACAGCGTGGACGTGAACCGTATGTGCAGTTGACGGACTTTGAGCGAGGGCGTATAGTGGGCATGCGGGAGGCCGGGTGGACGTACCGCCGAATTGCTCAACACGTGGGGCGTGAGGTCTCCACAGTACATCGATGTTGTCGCCAGTGGTCGGCGGAAGGTGCACGTGCCCGTCGACTTTGGACCGGACCGCAGCGACGCACGGATGCACGCCAAGACCGTCGGATCCTACGCAGTGCCGTAGGGGACAGCACCGCCACTTCCCAGCAAATTAGGGACACTGTTGCTTCTGGGGTATCGTCGAGGACCATTCGCAACCGTCTCCATGAAGCTGGGCTATGGTCCCGCGCACCGTTAGGCCGTCTTCCGCTCACGCCCCAACATCGTGCAGCCCGCCTCCAGTGGTGTCGCGACAGACGTGAATGGAGGGACGAATGGAGACGTGTCGTCTTCAGCGATGAGAGTCACTTCTGCCTTGGTGCCAATGATGCTCGTATGCGTGTTTGGCGCAGTGCAGGTGAGTGCCACAATCAGGACTGCATACGACCGAGGCACACAGGGCCAACACCCGGCATCATGGTGTGGGGAGCAATCTCCTACACTGGCCGTACACCTCTGGTGATCGTCGAGGGGACACTGAATAGTGCACGGTACATCCAAACCGTCATCGAACCCATCGTTCTACCATTCCTAGACCGGCAAGGGAACTTGCTGTTCCAACAGGACAATGCACGTCCGCATGTATCCCGTGCCACCCAACGTGCTCTAGAAGATGTAAGTCAACTACCCTGGCCAGCAAGATCTCCGGATCTGTCACCCATTGAGCATGTTTGGGACTGGATGAAACGTCGTCTCACGCGGTCTGCACGTCCAGCACGAACGCTGGTCCAACTGAGGGGCCAGCTGGAAATGGCATGGCGAGCCGTTCCACAGGACTACATCCAGCATCTGTACGATCGTCTCCATGGGAGAATAGCAGCCTGCATTGCTGCGAAAGGCGGATATACACGGTACTAGTGCCGACATTGTGCATGCTCTGTTGCCTGTGTCTATGTGTCTATGGTTCTGTCAGTGTGATCATGTGATGTATCTGACCCCAGGAATGTGTCAATAAAGTTTCCCCTTCCTGGGACAATGAATTCACGGTGTTCTTATTTCAATTTCCAGGAGTGTACAATTCTGTATCTTCCGTATTTATTAAGTTATTTAAACGAAACAAAAACTGGTTTAAAACTCATTAAGGCAGTATAAATCAATAGTAACAATAAAATAGAGACTACATTAATAAATTGTTGAAATTTCACTACTTTGTTTCACTGTAGCGAAAGCCATTCTTTGTGCCGAACGCGCCTAATATTTGAATCACTTTGTTTTGTGTGTATACGAGCCAGTGTATGTATGTATGTATAGCTACGCAACCGACTTCTCAGGTTCAAGTTTAGTTTATTTATGCTATACCAAGCGATAATCATACGAGAATATATTGCGTTACACACTCACACACTGGAAAGAAAACTCTGTCAGCATCTGTTATTACAGTGTTTCTCAACCAAGGTTTCTAGTAGCCTTATGCAGCTGTTTTCGCTCTATATTTTAGTTATTTATAATCTCTTTGTGTTCAGAGTGATTTCTTATAGCTATCAAGAGCTAAATGAATGGCACATTTGAAATTTTTAAATTTCAATGTTAACCATGGCTTATCCCCATAATGTAGCAAATGTAGCTTGGGTATGATGTGTACAGGCTTGTGATATTACTGTAGAAAATCTGGAAGATTTGTTGTACGATTGTGAAGGAGATCTTTAGGACATACGTAGCAGTGACATGTGCTGGTCTACAGATGGCATGCTAGCTATTCCATTGTTTGGGAAAATGGCGGTTGAAATATGGGTGATGTGGATCAGCTATTACTAGCTATCCCTCTTTACGGAAAACAGTTAAATGGTAAAAAAAATATATATATTTTTATACCACTGGATGTAACTATTGTCACCCTGGTGGTAGACTCGCGAAGCCGATGAAAAATGATGGCCGATCGTTACCGGAAGTGAGAGACAGTTGAATGTAGTTGTTAGGAAAAATAAACAGTTTTGAGGTTCTAGCAATTTTGTAATGTTGAACAGTGTATTTCGAGGAGAATAAAGTGTAGTTTTTGTGTTTCGTAACCTCGTTTTATTATTTCACGAACCCACAAAGTCACAACTGGTGTCAGGAAGCGGGACAACAACATTACCGAACATTTGGCCATGGAATCGGCATTGGAAATGCTTTTGCAGAAGATGAACGAATTAACAGCGAAGTCGGAACGGCAAATAACAACTTGGCCGCGAAGATGAACGAGTTAACAAAAACAGAAGCGGCAAATAACAACCTGGCCGCAGAGTTGAAAGAAATAAAGACCGAATTGGCCACAGAAATGAAGGCAGCGAACGACAGTCTGGCCACGGAAATGAAGGAGGCGAACGAGCTCCTCGCCGCCAAATTTGAGGAACAGTTGGCCGGCGTGAGGGATGACGTGACGGAGCTGGGCAAGCGGATGGGCCAAGTGGACGAGCACGTCGAGGACCTGGCGAACCGATTCAATGACCTAGAGGAAAAGGCCGACAATAACGCCAAGTCCCTGAACGCCATGGTTGAAGACGTCGAAGACCTCGCGAACCGCGTAAACAACCTGGAGGGAAAGGCTGACAGCAGCGTCAAGTCCCTGAACGCCATGGTGGAGAACGTCGTCGGCAGGAGACTGAAGGATTTGAAGGCTGACGCACCAGGACGCGACACAACATCGGCGCGCGTC
The DNA here is from genome assembly GCA_030765055.1 of Mantis religiosa. NCBI lineage: Eukaryota > Metazoa > Arthropoda > Insecta > Mantodea > Mantidae > Mantis > Mantis religiosa. The sequence continues at coordinate 147,752,937 of CM060951.1, forward strand.
AAACCTCCGAAATATGACGGCGCGTCAACATTCGAGGTCTTCCGCCGCCAGTTCGACACAGTGGCCAAGCACAACAGATGGTCACCGGAGGAGGAGGCCACACAGTTAATAGCCAGCCTCCAGGGACGGGCCGCGGAAATCCTAAACGCGGTGCAGACGACGGCGGTGCCCAAGGACATCTGGGAGGCCCTGGAGAATCGTTTCGGGAACCACCGCTTAGCCGCAGCGTACCGCAGCCAACTAAAGGCAAGGTCGCAGCAGCCGGGGGAGACGCTGCAGGAGTTCGCCATAGCGATCGAGCAGCTGGCTAGCAAGGCCTTGGTTGACCTGCCACTGGAGTTCGTATCCCGGGAAGCCGCCTACAATTTTGTCGACGGGGTACGGGACACGGAGATTCGTCAGCGCCTAATGCTCGGCGAATATAAAACCATCCACGAGGCGCTGACAGCGGCATTAAGGATGGAGGCGGCCAAGGTAGCATCTATCCCGACGTCGAGAACGAGGAGTGTCCGCTACGCCGGAGACAGAAGACCAGCTGAGGGACGCCGGCGAACACCTAGTGGCCTGTGTTGGGGGTGTGGACAGCCCGGACACCTGCGGAGAGACTGCCCACACCAGGAAGAGCAGCCGGAAAACGAGTAAGGCCCGGCGTGGAGAGGGGTACGTCGGCGCCATTACCACTATCCCCTCGAGTGACAATCCGCGCGGTCAGCCGGCGGATGGATGACAACCTCATCGCGGACGGTTGGGTAAGAGGAAAGCCGTGCCGCGTGCTGGTGGACACCGGGGCGGCCGTGACCATAATCAGACCTGACGTGGCGAAGGGTTTGCCGACGAGGAAGCCGAGCCGACCATACGAGCTTGTGACGGCATCGGGCGACACCATACCTGTGGAGAAGGAGGCCCTACTGGAGCTGAACTTGGGACGGAGTGCCGTGCGTCTGTGGGTGTTCGTTGCGAAGGTGGCTGAGGAGGTGATTCTGGGACTGGATGCCCTCAGGAGCCACGAGGCGACGGTCGACGTTGGCAGGAAGGTCCTGCGGCTCAACGGAGAAGAGGTTATACTCCGTCAACCAGAAGAGCGCCTTGGAATTTGCAGGGTCATCTTGAACGAAGACGCGGTTGTCCCCGTGAGGAGCGAGGTAATGGTGACGGCGCGACCGGAAGGCCAGACAGCACATTGGGTCCAGAGGCAGCAGGAGTACGACTTCACCTCGGAACATCGCAGAGGGAAGAGTCACGGTAACGCGGACACTATGTCCCGAAGACCCTGTCCAGAAGAGTGCGGCCAATGCACAAGAGTGGAGGGGAAGGAGCGTGCCGCAGCAGTTCGAGTAGACACGGCAGTGCCTGCGGATGGCTGGGATAGCGCAGGCCTGAGGAGGGAGCAGCTGGCGGACGCAGACTTGGGGCCACTCTTGAGGGATGTGGAGAACCTGGTGTACCACCTCCACGACATGCACGAGATGGCTCGCCAGAACATCCAGAAGGCGAGCGAACGCATGAAAACCCGATACGACAGGCAAGCCAACAGCCAAGGGTTCCAGCAAGGTGACCTGGTCTGGTTGTACCACCCGACCCGGACCAAGGGACGCTACCCGAAGCTTCAGCAGCCATGGCAAGGACCGTACCGTGTGGTGAGGAGGATTAACGACGTGGACTACTGCATCCAGAAGGTGCCCCGAGGAAAAAGATGTTGGTGGTACACCTGGATCGCCTGGCCCGCTACGAAGGCGCTGTTCGGGACGACCAGCCTTGAGGAGGGAGCAGTGTCACCCTGGTGGTAGACTCGCGAAGCCGATGAAAAATGATGGCCGATCGTTACCGGAAGTGAGAGACAGTTGAATGTAGTTGTTAGGAAAAATAAACAGTTTTGAGGTTCTAGCAATTTTGTAATGTTGAACAGTGTATTTCGAGGAGAATAAAGTGTAGTTTTTGTGTTTCGTAACCTCGTTTTATTATTTCACGAACCCACAAAGTCACACTATGCACAGTTGTTTAGTAATTTTCAGAGCTGTAAATTCATGCAAGACATTCATCTACCTGTACTTGCTCGTATAAAGAGCTCGTAACCTAATTGAGTATTATAATACTCAGAGGCCTCTTTATACTAGGGGGTAGGAAATTCACCACGACATCACCCCTCATACTTGAGAGAAAACACTTTCCTAAAAGGATACCACCCACAACCAAAAAAAGTCGCAACCATTTCGAAAATGTGTAGTGTGTTGCGAAAAAGAAGTTCGCAAGGAAACCAGTATTATTTGGTGTGAATCTGCAGATGTGCCCTTGGGTGTTTATCCAGTTTTGGAGGTGTACAATTCAAAAAGAAACATTTAAGGGTACGTTTACATTCCTTATAGAACTAATTTAAATTTATTGTAAAATAACAACATTAAAATAATTGGCGTTAAATGAGCATTAAATGCATGTATGCGCAGGACGCCTATAGACGTCCATATCGGTTTGGGGCATTTTAACTTGGACGTCATATGACGTCCATATCGGTGAAAGGGTTAACTGGTATGCTGGGAAACAATGATTTAACATCAAACGAGACTAGTGTGTCCTCTTCTTTTAGTTCAGTATCCTTAATGTGTTCTATAAGTTCATAGGTGTTTTTGATGATTAGGCTTTCGAATTTTGGAAATGAATTGAATTTGTTTATTAGCCACTTTGCAAGTTTGTATGTTGGTGAATTTATACTGCTAACTATAGGTCTCATTGTTATGAATGGTTTGGTATTTTGTATTTTGGGATGGTTTGTGTATTCTATTCATATCATAACAACACTGTTTACAACACTTCCAAGAAAGGAATTACAACTTGCATTGTTTCATAACTTTACCATTCTCACAGACTGGCTGGCTCTCACTTGAAGACTCTTTTATATAGGTCCAGCAAACAATTGTTCTAAAAACTGAAAGTTCTCAGAGCCTGAATTTCTCAGTTTGCCTAAATCAAAGAATCTCAGGCTCAAAACAGATGTATCAGCAATGGTTTGAACAATCCACTATTTCCCAGGATTATTTGCAGATGACTTAGTAGTTGGTTCTATATCTGTTGGAGGGCTGAGATGGGCAATTGAAGCAATAAGTAGTTATTGCCAAAAATGGGGGTTGAGAGTTAACGAAAAGAAAACGAAGATCATGGTTTTTAAGAAAGGTTATAGATTGTGTAAAGATGAGAAATGGGAGATAAATGGAAGAGAAATAGAGGTTGTAAAGAGATTTTATTTGGGGATAAGACTGAGCTGTGATGGTAAATGGACTGAACAGAAAATATTGGCTCTAACAAAAGGTAAAATTGCCATGAGTAATTTAAAGTTGCTAAACCTACAAGAAAAATCCATAGTTTTCACCATTGAAGTAGAGCAGGATGAATGGCTACCTTTTCTAGATTTGAAAATCATTAGAACACCAACAGGATTACAATTTGGAATATACAGAAAAGCAACACATGTTGACAATTACATAAAATGCAACCCATTCAACCCAGTACAACATCAATATGCAGTATTCCATAGTTTGGTTCACAGATTAATCAACATTCCGCTAACAAAAACAGAATATGAACAGGAGTACACTCATACACCAGGTTGCCGAATTGAACAACTATAACACAAATTTCATCAAAAAATTGATCTACAGACACAAAAGAAACAAAAACTTAAAGGACATTACTACGTTAAAAAACTAGAAAACCCAAACACCAGATATGGCAAATTTACATTTCATCCAAAATACGTCAAAAAATTTGAAAAGATATTTAAGAGCTTCAACATAAAATTAGCCCCTCAGAACAAACACAACATCCACAACTTACTAAACTGCCCCCTAAAAAATAGCACACCGAAAACTCAATTATAAGGCATTTACCAAATGAACTGTCAGGATTGTGAGAAGATATACATTGGTAAGACCAAAAGGATTCTAGGAACAAGAATGAAAGAACACTTCAGAAATATTAAATTCAAACACATGGACAAGTCGGCCGTAGCACACCACTTTTGGTCTGAGAATCACAACATAAAACAAGAAATAGAACTGATCAAACAGGCAAAGAAACCTCTGGAACTATAGATTTGGGAAAACATATTTATTACAAAGAAACAGGACCTCTTGATGAATTTTGAAATTCCCGAGGTAGATGATGTCATCAAACTTACCAGGACATTAGATGGCATCACGACACCAAGCCAGATGCAGACACCGGATGCATCATCAGTCAACCCAGAACTGACGATAGGGAAGAGGTTCCCAGAAACTAGTCTTCATCAAAAAACTTGTAAATGGAGAAAAATATATACAAGGTTGACTCATTTGCCTAATTTTAGTAACAATGGCACTCCACTTTCTGAAATACTTCTTTTTATTCTATATAATAAGATACCATGTTTACACTATGTAATGTAGAACAAGTACTACTTATTTATGCAGTAATTAAATCTTTTAAGATATTTGTCAAGTGAATAGAAGCAGCCTTCTAGGCAGAATTTCTTTAATTCTTTCCTGAATTTATTCATATCAATATTTTTTAAATAGGTAGGAAGCTTACTGTACAACTCATATGCGGCAGCAGTAGGTTTGGTTTTATATATTTGTAATCTGTGTGAGTTGAAGTAAAAGTTTGTGTTTCCTCCAGTAAAGTGCTTATGTATTTGATTGCTTTACTTGCAATTTGTCTGCTATATAACTATAATATGACTTCATAGATGTATAGAGAGTATATATTCAATATTCCTTTATGTTGTGAGTGATGCATAAACTGTTTTATTTGTAATAGTGTACATTGTCTTAGTGCTCACTATTGCACACCATTTATTTGTTGGGAAACTAAAATGCAGGTGCCATTAAGCAATTTTCATTTTTCTTGTCATTGTTGCATGCACATTTTATTGCATTTATTTAGCGTTTTAATAATTATTATGATTTCATTCAAAACATTCATTGGCTGGCCATGCACATGGGTAGATAATTTAAAATGCATTTCTTTATGTAAATGTTTATCATGCAATCATTGCCATTTTTTATTAAAAGCATTGATTTAAATATTGATTTGTATTTAGTAAAAGAAAATTCTTCCTTTTCATTCCTTTGCTTACAGTAAACAAAATGTTCAATAAATGCATAACAATATTCTGAAACAGTGGAAAACTTCATAGTAAATGCAAATATTTTGTTCTACAGGTACGATTCAGCAAACCAGTAATACCAGGACAAACATTAAAAACAGACATGTGGCAAGAAGGAAACCGAATTCATTTCCAAACTTCTGTTGTGGAAACAGGAAATATAGTCATATCTGGTGCATATGTTGACCTAAAAGAAGTTGTTACAGTTTCCTCTGTTTCAGTTAAAAAGGTAATGTATAATTAAAGATTTAAAGCTATCAGTACTCGTTTTTGATGGTTTCTTGGGAAGACAGATTAAATTTGGATCGTAGCTCCAGCTTTCAGCAGACATAAATGCTGCCACCAATATCAGATGGAGCAGATGCTTTCTGTTTCATTAACAAACAAAATTCAGACTTATTGTCTTTGCATGCCACTACTTAGTCATTTATGTGTCATGTCCACTAACTTATAGTGTGGAAGAACAATTAATTTCCAACATTTAAGCTAATAAATATTGGTTTAACTATGAAGCCTGGGACTTAAGTATTTAAAATAAGTTGCCACAAATGGTACATATCTCATTGTATATGAGGACCCCTAGCAGTTTACCGGGAAAATGCTAGTCAGTTGGGGAATTGAATGTCATGCTAGCATGTTGGCCATAGTAGCCCAATGGTTAAGAGCAATCAGAGACCGGGAGATCTGTGGTTAAAATCTCGGCTATGGCATTGAATTTTTCAGTCTGACTATCTATCCAAAAGCCTGCAGACAGCTAGTGTGGAAGAATGATTAATTTCCATCAATTAACCTAATAATAGTTTTTTCAATATTGTATGCTATTCATAAGAGAAAAAAATCTGGAATATCTGAATAATATGGAAATTTTGCCAAAATGTAATGAAATTGAGGATCATGCCAATTCATTGAGTAGTTTTCACTGTGCAATAATGAAAGGGAGTACAGCAACAGTGGGGGGGAGGTGAATAAAGTTAATTAAATCATTCAAGACATACAAGCTACCCATAAACACTAGATAAGCCAGCTAGTTTTTGTCATAAATCCTTGCTTCCAGAAAGCTGTGCTTTGTGAAACCATCAAAATATTTAATATTCTTCCTAATGAAATTAAAGGAAAAATTGATAATTTCAGTGCTTTTAAAATTGCTGCCAGAGAGTACCTATCCTCAAAACTGTTTTATTGTGTACAAGATTATCTGAATGACAAATTATCCTGATAATGCTTATATAGCTTTGTAAGTAGAATCTAGCTGTACCAATAGCAAATCATTGCCAGTTTACCTTTGATGCCTTTTGGAAAGCTATTTGTACATGTTTGTATTGAACTGACAGTAAATTCAATATGAAATGCTGAGACTTGGCAAAAACCAAGTGAAAGTTAAAAAAGGAAATGAAACCACAATTTGTGTTTGTGTATACACATTTGCTAGTCTTCTAACTACAGGAAAGTATTTGATTTTGTATCATATATAATTATCTCTGCTTTGTTTTTCATATTACCTCTATATAATGTGTCTTTTATGTTCAGCATTCAAGTTAGGTCTGACTCGAACCTTCAAGGTTAATAATGGATGCAACAGCTTCCAAAACTAGTCCCTCAAGAATATATAAATGTAACTGGCAAAGTGTTAAAAACTGACTACAAATAGTTTTTTCAATTACAAATGCATACTTGAATAGATTATTGGGAAATACTTTGTTAGGAAAAAGACCTGTATGAATTGTTTTTCTTCTTCTTTTAAGGATCAGCAAGAGCAGCAACATAAAAGTTTACAGTCAGATGCCATTTTTGAAATGATGAAAAAGAGGGTGGAGGCAAACTTGGATAAAGTGAAGAAAATAAATGGCATCTTTTTGTATAACATTACCGAAAATAATGTTACAGTAACATCTTGGAGTAAGTATATTGATTTTTAGGTTTCCTATTCTCTTTTGCTTTTATTACCTTTGGCTATATTTAAAATAATATCTACTCATTCTGTCCTATTTTTGCTTTTCCCCAACATGTTTCATTTTCTTTTATTTTTCTGCTCCAACAGTTTAACTTTTCTAATTAACATTTTAATTAAACACTTAAATTGCTTCACTAAATCATGACTTACATGTCGACTAATCGACAACAGCTGATGATGTTAGGAAGATCCTAACGAAACGCGTTCTAGGTAACTACTAGCAATAAGTGGAGTATTGAGTATTAGTTTGACTCAAAATTATATTAATAGTGCTTCATTATATCATCGTCCTTACACGTTGGAATTAGCAATTCTTTATACTTGAGCTGAAGCTTATACCAATATGGTATGGCAATTTTGTTTTCTATGGTCAGGTAATTGATGCAGATGTAAAAAGACTTAATTATTTTATAATTATTGCTATATTGCTAGTGTTTACCTAGAACACATTTCATTAGCACCTTCCTAACATCCTCAGCTAATGTAGACTATTGAATGTTGGTTTGATGAACTCCTTGGAGGCAATAGAGACATTGAGAAAATGATACATAAAGACGGGAAATCCTGCATGTAACATGCTGAAATATTACAAGAAAGAAATATGTTACAACAAATTATAAATCTGAATATTATAAAATTGAAGATTAAGATGACAGTGACAATCATGAACTGCTTGCCAACATAAATAATAATCATGATGACACTTATATAGGAAATATTTATTTAGATGTAGCATAGTATATATGTTGACTATTTAAACATGTTAAAATTCAACTTACCATTAGTGTTACCATTAGTGTTCAGCTTACCATTAGGATGCATCTGAAGGCTGTTTAGTTAGTGTGAGAGGAAAGTAAAATAATTGCATTTGAGCAAAGCAGTAACATATACAGTGATATCGAAATTTAACTGTACTGGAACACTACAGTGAAGCGAAATAATTATTAAATTATAGATAAGTCGTATTTATTACACATCAGCTTCACTTACGTACCTATATTGAGGACATGTTTCGCAAACCATCGTTCGCATCATCGGCTCTATTGTGACTAAAGCTTGATCCAGTGCTGTGGGTCAAGCTTTAGTCGCAATAGAGCTGATGATGCGAACAATGGTTCGCGGAACATGTCCTCAATATAGGTACGTAAGTGAAGCTGGTGTGTAATAAATATGACGCATCTATAATTTAATAAACATACAGTGATGTTCATTCTTATTGGCTACTTCTTCTGACCCTTCTAATTTGAAATGGCTAATGAATTTGGAAGAGACAGTATCAGAGGAATTGAGTCAAACCTAGAGATAAAACGTTTATACATGTACTGTTTTTAGTATTAGATCACCATTATTATGACGGTAAATACATTACAGAGTGATGCCTAAATATAATATAAAAATTATTTGTGGTTGGTTTATTGACACTCGTCACTTACTTTTTCATATATTTATGAGAGACTAGTTTCAAAGGCCCTGGCCTCCATTTTCAATCTCTTCCCAACTGGCCCTTGGGAAGGCCAGTTGGGAAGAGATTGAAAATGGAGGCCAGGGCCTTTGAAACTAGTCTCTCATAAATATATGAAAAAGTAAGTGACGAGTGTCAATAAACCAACCACAAATAATTTTTATATTAATTTTGACGTCACTGTTACTAAATTCCTCCAAACACACATGTCTAAATATGTTTAAAATTTTCTGCAGCATTGGATTTGAAGAAAGGAAAAGTGTATCGTGGAGAACCGCAGGATGGAAAGCCAGATACTGTTCTAACTATCTCAGATGAAGACATGTTACAACTGGTAAGATCACTTTTATTCTTTCTTTAATTCAAAAAGTATGTGTTGTCCTCTCCCCTTGCAGAACTACTTGGTGTGTTCTACGTAGTCAGTTTTGAATAAATGTAAGGCAGAAATTCTTCATTTACTGAATACATCTAATAATACAACTGCAATTTTATAGGATCTTTTAATGGTGCCTTCCTGGGCACAAGACAGTTAAAATTATGAGTTCATTTCTTTTTCCTCTTACTGGACAGCTTCAGCCACTTGGATTAAAACCTTTTTTAATCAAGCATGCTATGTTTTCAACTTGATAGATGACTTAAACTTGTTCCTAACCAGTGAGTGGCCCCATATAAAATTAAGGAGCATCAGATCATTTTCTCTGTTATTTCGAGGTGTTCACTCTTTCTTAAGAATTTCATCATGCCATCTCTCATTGAAATCCATGCAGCATGTTCCACAGCATTCATCATCTCTTCAAAGTTTGGGTCTTTGCTTTGTGGCGGATCAAAAATGACTTTCTTGACTTTTGCCTCTGATGAATGTGGAAACTTGCTTGCAATAAACTGAAAACAGGGGCTGCTTATGTCCAAGCCTTAACAAATTGCTTCATAATTCCCAGTTTAGTGTGTATTGATAGCAAAATTACTTTTTGTGGGTCCACTATCACTTGTAACTTTTTGTACCAGGACTTATAGACTTTCTGGCTTCTTCACTATCTTCCTTCTAATTCCTGACACACTCAGCATTTTCACAGCAGAACAAAGTAAAAACAGGTCTGACGTTCACCATATTCACAACATAACTGATTGTCACTGGATTAGGCAGCATTAAGAATTTTGCCACTACCACGAACTACAAAAGCTCTGCATTTCAGCCCACCTCGGTAGCGTAGATGGTAGCATGTCTGCCTCATGTTCAAGAGGTCCCGAGTTCGAATCTCGGTCAGGGTGAGTTACCTGGATAAGGTTTTTCCGGGGGTTTCCCATATCCTGATAGATGAATGTTGGGTAACTCTAAGCTCCATGGACCCTGGAATCATTTGAGCACCATTTCACCCATTTCATTCATTGTCCGATATGACTTAACATTGGATGACGTTAATTCAAAGGGAAAAAAAAAACTCTGCATTTCAGCAATGCATTTCATGGGTAAGATTTCTTAAAATAGACTGGTATAGGAGAGTTCAATGGATTGGTTGAATTGACAGGCATGTACAAGAATAGCAAATCAAAGCACACCTATACTAACAACAGCTGATTCCCTGTTATTGCAAAGCAGGGGTAATGATGCATTTTAAGACAGTAAATCAAAATTAATGTGAAAACTAGACATGATACATGTAAACTAAAGACATTTCTGAAATCAGGAGACCTTAATTAGTCATTAGCACATATCATATGCTTTGCTGCAAAAATCATGCTGGGTAGTGTTATTTTCCAGAAATCTCCCGGAATCACTTCAATACCTGACTTTTTTTTCTTTCAACATTTTAATTTGAAGCTCAATCTTACTACTTACAATTTCTATATCTAAACATTCAATCTTGTTACTGTATTATTTATGAGCGTGATACTGCTTTTGATATTTTGCCCTCCAATATTGGTATAATATCATTTCCTGCTTTATTCTTATAAACTTTTTATAATACTTTTCATAACTGGCTAAATTTCTATAATATTCTTATCTCTTAGTGCCTTCTAAATCTTATCACTCATCTTTCGTTATTCTAATTTTTTCTTTTTCTAATAAACAATTGTATCCCCGTTTCTTTAACAGAAAGTATTGCCTATCACTATTCTTTCCTGATCTTCATTTATCTAAATCTCTTAACTACTTCTCTCCTAACCATGGTGCACTTTTTATCTAAGCAATATAAACTACCTATATTAGTACTTTTTTTTCCATCCTTAAACCAGCCATTTTCACCATTACTAGCAAACTATTTACTACATGTGCATGTTTTCTTGAGTGCTTGTTTGTAGTGTGGGTAGGGGGAAGGAACAGAGAGCTGATATGCTCTTGTTTTTGCATTGTGATCAACCTACAACCTAGAATAGCAGAATTAAGCAAAATCGCGTGTAAGATAAGCGAAGATATACACAATATGAAACACATAAAAGTAGAAAACAAATATTATGACAGCAACAAATATTCACTTATTTGCTTTGTGATTCTTCGATTTCCAATTTCGGTGAATCACTTTCATCGCTGGTATCCTCTGATTTGTTGATGATAATTTCATCAATTGCATTTTCTATTACACTATTGTTTCTCCAATATTGCATTTCCAGCTCTTGGACCTTCTTGCAGTCCGTCATGGTTACGAAAGAGAATGATTCTATAGCAAGTTTCCACAGATTTGTAACTGATGTATATGCACTCCAATTAATTCTTTGCCAAAATATTTTACTCATCTCTCCACCTAAATTTAGTATATATTTCAACTCTTCTACTGCATAACTGTTTTCTTCTCCTAAACCAATGTTTATTCATAAGGCAAAATAACAGCTATTTGCTACCATATCAATAATAGCCTTGAAGAATATGTGAAGTACAGTAGAGTCTCGATTATCCAACATTCTGTATTATCTGACTCTCACTAGTGCTTGGTCAGCAGGATGTGCATCTTCGAACCTTCAGTGAGTGTGCAGGTATGCTTGGGTGCAGACAATATTGTTTTCATTTCCTGTAAGTACAATATGGCAAGTAAAAGAAGAAAGTGGCTATTTCCATAGAAGACAAGTTGACGGCATTAAAGAGACTGGACAAGGGGAAAACTCTTCCAAAAGTGACGAGATTATGGTGTTGGGCATGTTACAGTCGGGGACTGGAAAAAAAAGAGAAGAAATTGAAAAGTGGTGTGCTACCGGAGCAACAAGTGCACTAAAACACAGGAAAACAATGAAACAATGTGAATATGAAAAAGTTAGCAAAGCACTGTTTCTTTGGTTCTCTCTAAAACGAGAAAAGGGTCTACCAATAACAGACCGCTCTGTATTTCCGGGAAGCATTCAATGAAGGAAATCCTAATTTTACTGCTACCGTTGGGTGGTTTGATCATTGGAAGAAACAGTACGGTATTGGGCAACTTAATATCTGTGGTGAAAAACAGTCCGCTAAATCTGACAATGTTTTGAAGTTTAAAAAAGGAATTTCAAGAATTAATTCTCTCTGAAGGATTAACTGGTAATCAGATTTTTAATTGTGTCTAAACTGGACTAAATTTCAAGATATATCATCTAAAACTCTTGCAGCCCGAGGAGAGGTGTCTGTCCCTGGCTACAAGCGTAGTAAGAAAAGGGTTACTATTCTTGCCTGCAATAATGCTACGGGAACTTCAAAGATAAATTGTAATGATTGGTAAATCTAAAAGGCCTAGAGTATTTAAAAACATTTCTGTTAATGCTCTACCAGTGCATTGCACTAACCAGAATTCTGCCTGGACGTCTGCTACCATCTTTAAAGACTGGTTCTTTAAAGTTTGTTCCATCTTTAGAGAAGTTTCTAGCTTCCAACAACATCCCAAGAAAAGCTCTCTTACTAGACAATGTCCCATCACACCCAAGTGTAGAAGAACTTGAAGTGGTGATATCAAGGTCTTGTTTCTCCCACCTAAGGTGACGTCATTGTGCCAGTCAATGGACCAAGGTATGCTGGAATCATTGAAAAGAAAATATCAGCGACAACCCCTTTTATCCCTGATAGAGGAAATGGACAATGGCAAGAACATGATGGAAAAGTTAAGATCTATCAACATGAAAGACGTTGCATACTGGGTGGTTCAGGCTTGGGAAGAAATCGAAACAATAACATTAGCAAAGTCTTGGATCATACTGTTAGGTGATGATGAAAATAAAGAAGAGATAGTACAGGTAGACATGAGTGACATTGTTCCCTTACTGAACCGCATTCCTGGCTGTGTGGATGCTACGGCTCAAGATGTGAGTAGCTTGTGTGCAGAAGATCAATAGTTTGAACTTACAGATTCTGATATTGTTGATTCCGTGAATGGTAATGACAATGAGGATGAAGCAGAATGGGAAATTGAAGAGCAAAACGAGAAGAAGAGTCATGCTGAAGGTTTAAGTGCCTTAGAGATGGCATTAGGATACATGGAGCAACAGCCGAAGGCAATTGCAACTGAGGTATTGATGTTTTGTCGATGGCGATATCTCACAGCAAGGAAACATCATTCAGCAGGCAAGCAGACTTCATTGAAAAGCTTCTTTTCTGAAGACTTTTGGAGCTTCATTTTGTTCAATATTGAATTGGTTTGATTATTCAGTAAATACAGCAGAACCAACAATTGTGTTAATAATACAATATACCTACAACGTTTTACAACATTTTCCAATTTATGTTGTACTATCCAACATTTTCGATTATCCGACCTTGTCCAAGGCCAGTTTAGGTCGGATAATCGAGACTCTACTGTATATGAATTTTTCAAACACTCCTTATAGTCATATAATCAACTATACCATTATAATTTGCACTTATAAATGTAAATTTACAGCTTAACTCTTCACCCATAGCTCCATTACACATTATTATATTATCTTCTCAAAATTGTATTAATTTGATAACTTCCCGTTTACAAGGCCTTTCACAACTATTTCTCTCTGAATGCATGCATTTTCCTTACCACTTACCTCATTTAACTGTCACCTACTCTAGTGTTAAAGTCATCCACTATTATAAATTCTACATTGGTGTACTTTAACCTTAGTCATATCCTCTTTATAAAATGATTTATCATTATTAAATTAAGGTGATGCAGGTGGATTGTATGCTATACCCAATACAAGGCTTTCGTCTGCTTCTTTAACTTATTATCTTCACTCACATCCCTCATCTTTTTATCACATTTCTTAACCCTTTCACCGATATGGACGTCATATGACATCCAAGTTAAAATGCCCCAAACCGATATGGACGTGTATAGACGTCCTGCGCATACATGCATTTAATGCTCATTTAACGCCAATTATTTTAATCTTCCTATTTTACAATAAATATAAATTAGTTCTATAAGGGATGTAAATGTATCCTTAAAGGTTTCTTTTTGAATTGTGTACCTCCAAACCTGGATAAACACCCAAGGACACATCTGCAGATTCACACCAAATAATATTGGTTTCCTTGCAAACTTCTTTTTCGCAACACACTACACATTTTCAAAATTGTTACGACTTTTTTGGTTGTGGGTGTTATCCTTTTAGGAAGGTGTTTTCTCAAGTATGAGGGGTGATATCGTGGTGAATTACCTACCCCCCAGTATAAAGAGACGTCTGAGTATTATAGTACTCAATTAGGTTACGAGCTCTTTATATGCGCAAGTACAGGTAGATGAATGTCTTGCATGAATTTACAGCTCTGAAAGTTACTAAACATTTGTGCATGGTTACATCCAGTGGTATAAAAATACTTTTTTTTTTTACCATTTAACTGTTTTTCGTAAAGAGGGATAGCTAGTAATAGCTGATCCGCATCACCCATATTTGACCTGCCATTTCCCCAAACAATGGAGTAGCTAACATGTCATCTGTAGACCAGTACACATCACTGCTACCTATATCTTAAACATCTCCTTCAGGATTGCACAACAAATCTTCCAGATTTTCTACAGTAATATCAGAAGCCTGTATACATCATACGCAAGCTAATTTATTTGCTACATTATGGGGATAAGCCATGGTTAACATTGAAATTTAACAATTTCAAATGTGCCATTCATTTAGCTCTTGATAGCTATAAGAAATCTCTCTGAATACAGAGAGAGTATAAATAGCTAAAATACTGAGCGAAAACCGCTGCATAAGGTTACCAGAAACCTTGGTTGAGAAACACTGTAATAACAGATGCTGACAGATAGTTTTCTTTCCAGCATGTGAGTGTAACGCAACATATACTCATATGATTATCGCTTGGTATAGCATAAATAAACTAAAATCTAAAACCTTGAACCAGAGAAGTCGCTTGTGTAGCTATACATACATACATACATACATACATACATACATACATACATACATACATACATACATACATACATACATACATACATACATACATTCATTCATTCGTATATACACAAAACAAAATGATTCAAATATTAGGCGCGCTTGGCGCAATGAATGGCTTTTGCTACAGTGAAACAAAGTAGTGAAATTTCAACAATTTATTAATGTAGTCTCTACTTTTTTGTTACTGTAGATGTATACTGCCTTTAATTGGTTTTAAACCAGTTTTTGTTTTGTTTAAATAACTTAATAAATACGGAAGATACGGAATTGTATTTATGATGAATTTTTACAGCATTTAACAATTTAAATGTCTTGTTCTGTTTATTGGGTATCCGTTTCCGGCCCCTTAAGGGTTTAAATGGCCATCGGCAAAGCGGTTAACACTTAGCAGTTTTCCTCACAAATACCTCTATGCTCTCAGAAACTCTTTTCTCACATTTTTTCCTTATGCCACTTTTACCTATAAATATTGTAAATAAATGGATATATTTTGTGATAAAGTTTATGGGGTGCGTGACACAGACTGCAACATAGGAGAAATGAAAGTAGCAAGTAGTAGTGCCATATCATTTGCATGACATTGGAAGTGTGTAGTTGACAGTGTATATGAGATGACAAATTGAGTTAACTTCCGGCAGTGCTTTGCATAGATTAAATAAGGTGGGGAACTGTATTCTCATTCAACATGGCCAATTTGGGTAATTTCCACCTCGTGCCTGTGGACAAAATAACAGAATTGGCCAAGATATTGTTGGGCAATTTTAAGGAGTATCAGTTGCCATTCTATAGTATATTTTACTTATACTTCCTTATTCAACCCAAAAGATTTAAAAAATTTAATATTGAGAACCACACTTACAGAATAAATAAGGATCCCTTTGTTGCAATGAAACTATGTAATTCATAAACCATATAACCGGAAATAACTTTAAAATCACAAGCTCACACAATTGTATAATAGGTAGATTACCTTAAAATGGGGAATATATTTTGTAAAGTTGTTATAAGTTACATGTGGCAGATGACAGACAGAATGCTTTAAACATAGTATTTACTGGAAATAGTCACAAATTATTGGGGAGTACAATGTTATTTTAAATGCAAATTTATATTAATAATTAACAGCTAAATGAAATAAGCAGAAAGGAAATCTTAACTTTGTAACACTTTCTGCAAAACGTATCATCCCCTTTTCTCCCTTTTTACATCCTCCTTGTAATTACATTTCAGGTTCATATCTGTTCCTCTTTGTTAGCATTATGCTACTCTTGAACTGCACTTCACTTCTAATATCCATCTTCCTCTCTGATTCCTAAATGTCAACCTCTTTGTCCACTATGGGGATATAGTGTATTTCTTCATGTAATGTTGGCATGGTTTAGATTGTGCGGCCTCTCAGCCCATTTATGGCAACATTACTCATTTTATTTCAGTTGTTTACTCCAGCATTTTTATTTTGAGTATTAAATAAATATAGAAGAGGAGAATAAAATACTCCATATAAACTGCTATTTAAACATTTTTTTAAACATTTTCTGTTTTTCTCTTCTAGGCACTGGGGAAGTTAAATCCACAAGTTGCATTTATGAAGGGCAAGCTGAAAGTCAAAGGCAACATTATGTTGACTCAGAAATTGGCAGGATTGCTCAAAGAGGAATCTAAACTTTAGTTTTTGCAGCAGCTCAGAAGACCCAAACTTTGGTTTACTCTCTTGTTATGCAGATGTACATATTTTGTATTTAGAAGGGAAAATGGTATTTTCAATTGTGAATGACTTTTAAGAGTTTGCAAATTTATCCATATCTATGTGTGGTGGAATCAGTATGAATGTGGGTGGAATCATTATATTGGTGCCAGTGGTTACATTTGTTAAAGATTGTGTTGCGCGGGGAAGGGAGAGAAATAGGTGAAGTAGCCACTAAGTCCTTGTGTAATAGTTTACAAATAAATGTGTTTTATACTATCCAATAGGATAGTGTTTATCTGGAGGTTGATAAAAGTGTGCATGTAGACAATCTGAAAGAGCATTCCCTAATAGTCTGGAACACTGAGCTACAGAGAATATGCCCTCAAGTATACAAAGATGTACTTTGGAAAATTTGGTTAATTGGTTTTATTTTGTCACAGTTTTAGTAATATTTTTCATTGTGGTGCTAGAAATGAAACATTAATAATCTGTGAGTGAAATGATGTTGGCTGTGCTGAAACTGTTTCAGAGAATGGTAAGACAAATTTTTAAATATAGTTGTGATAAGAAAAACGTGCTATGTACTAGATATAATAAGTAATCTAACAGTTATATACAAATATAACAATTTGTAACTTAAAACTTCACTTATAAGATAAGTTACAAATTGTTATATTTGTATATATTTGTTTGCTTCACTGTTAATAGCTTCATATTTTACGTATTTATTAGAGTCTAACAGTTCTTTAAGGTTAAAGTCAATATCCTTTCTACGAAGCAACTCCAAGTCTTTCCCACAGGACACATTGCCAAACAGTGCAGCTCCTTAAGTTCTCCTAGATATTTACTGATTTTGTGCTCATCTACTTTATTGCACACCAAGGAAATGCAACCTGCATAACTGTCTTTCATAACCTCCCTCCATGAATCCTGAAGAAAATATTCATCATAGATCTTTTATCCCTTACCCAGCAACTTGTTCCAATTGAAATTCAGAACTGTGACCTGGTTGAAATGTAAACAAACTAAGCCTACACTGCAGAGGTGAACTTTCCTGTTTTATTGACCAGTTTTGGCTAAATATAACACAAAAATAGACTGTATGCATATGTCACAATATCAGGTAAGTTACCAGAGGTATTGATGCAAGATGTGTGCTAAGAAAGTTTTACATTTTTAAATCAAGTCTTTCATTTCAACAATTTTTTAGATGGCAGTGTATAGAACACATTGAGGATATACAAGGAGCATTCAAAAAGTAAATTATACATGATTATGTCAGATCAAGTACCTATCATTGAGTGGTGGACTAATGCAAAGTGACACAGATATGTCACACCATTTTCCAACATAGTTACCAAGTCTCTGTAATCAATGCCCTCAATGATCTACTAGTTGTTCAATTCCTTGACAATTGAAATCTGCTACTTGTTCATGGAGCCATCAAAGAATCACTGTCTGGACTTGTTTATTATCTGTTTCCACCCAGATGTTATTTCAGCTTGCTGAACAAATGCAAATCACAAGGTGCCAGATATGAACTGTATGCCAGATACTTCCATACCTCCCATTGAAGTAAAGCATGTGTTGAGGCACTGTATGCAGTGTTACACTATTGTGAATGAGAATAACACCTCTGCTTAACTTACATGTATTTTTTTCTTTACAGTGTTACACAGAAACATCAGTGTTTGATATAAGAATATGTATTAACAGTTGTGCCCTTCTTCACAAACTTTGTGTTAACAGCTCCACAGTCGAAGAAAGCAGTTACCATGACCTTCCCTGCTGATGACGCAACTTTGAATATTTTCCACACAGGCGAGGATATGTTTCAGGTGTCTCATCTGTAATAATGCTGCTTAGGAAATCATTGCCTTTCAGCAAAGTAACACTAAAGGAAGTCTAGAGTGTCATTGATCATGGAACCCATTGTGAATACAATTTCTGATACTGTAGATGGTCTCACACTATGGAATGAGCTTTGCCTATTGAGATGCTGAACCACTCTACAATCGTGGGATATTCACTCTACAATTGCTGCAAATCATTTCATTGACTTCCTGAATATTGTCTTTTGTGGTGGATGTTGATCGCCTTCGTTCCCACTCACCCACATCTGTACAACCATGTTCAAATTGTCACCATTTCACAATTGCTGGACACAACATTGCATTGGGTCCATACACTGTTACAGTTTCATGTTGAATTTATGTGCAATTCAGTTGTTTTGTCCACAAGAATCTTACTGTTCCATATACTTCAACTTTGGAGTATGTTTCCAGTTGATGCACCATTTCACCCTCTCACTATGATGCACTTCTTACCAGTACCATGGCACAGCTTCTCTGCAGGAAGCAGTGCACATGATTTCTATTCTGACAATGCATTACTCTTGCTGTGCAGTGCTCTTGTAGTCTGACGACATGTGTAATTTACTTTCTGAATACTCCTTGTATAAGAAGTCCTCCAAATTGTGAAGTTAACTAAGGTGATGTTTTATACAAGTACAAAATAAAATCCTTTTTACCACTGATATATATGTTTCATTACACATTTTAAAAGCAATATTTCTACATAAAATAATAATAAATGATTTTAAAGTTAACTAAGGTGATGTTTTATAAAGTACTAAATAAAATCTTTTTTACCGCTGATGTATGTGTTTCATTACACATTTTAAAGGCAGTATTTCTACATAAAATTATATTAATAATAATAATAATAATAATTATTATTATTATTATTATTATTATTATTATTATTATTATTATTATTATTATTATTATTATTATTATTATTATTATTATTATTAGTATTATTATTATTTATTGATATATTTGTAAATAACTCATTCTGTCACAGTCAAGCAATCAAACAAGAATAAAACAACAGTGAAAGATCCTTTCATGGAAGTGTTGAAAACAGTGTTGTTGTATAAATTAAATTAATTGGGAGTCGATTAATAACAGAAAACAACACTCACTTTTATTTAAAAGTGAGTGTTGTTTTCTGTTATTAATCGACTCCCAATTAATTTAATTTAACAGTGAAAGAGTTCCAGTTATGACACATATTGTCTTCATCTTCGTTATATTACCTAACATCAGTGTAAAAAAAATTTGCTTGATTCTCTGAATAAATAATTAACTAAGTTAAAATTCATTGGTGAAGCAGAAGAAAAAACATTCATCTTCTAGATGGATAAAATGCAGTAAAAAATCTGATTGTTATTCTCATGACCTTTCTGTACTCATGATACACTACTGTTTGTGAAAATTTTAACACCAAGAAGGTACATGGCAATAAATAAATTAACTTTTCAAATCTGTATACGACATCTGAGCCAGAATATTCAGCATTTGGTATAGCCTCCATGTGCTGCAATTAGAGCTGCTACACCTCATGTCAGGGAATCAAAAAGATTAATAAGTTCCTGGAGGATTTTCCTCCACATAGTTTGTATGGGAGCCTGTGACACTGGTTACTGGAGGACTCTGACATACAGGTTGCCAACCAACCATACCCCAGATATATTCAATGGGCAACATATTAGGTGAATGTGCAGGTCAGGAAAGCAATACCTGCAGCTCTTTGAAGAAGGCTTGTACATTCCTCACAATATAAGGCTGAACATTATATTACTGAAATGTGGCCTGTGAAGATGCCTGAAGCAGAGGGAGTACCTTGGGCTCCACGATCTCTCTCAGATAATGGTTGCTGTTCAAAGTGTCCTTGATTAGTAGGAGGTGACATCAGTTGTAACCAACGGTGCCTCATACCATCATACTTGCTGTTTGTCTGCTATCTCTCAATAATGCAGCTCACCAGATTGCACTCACCACAGTAGTATTGAACATATATGTAGCCACACAATAGGACAGGTAGAATCAGGATTCTCCAGAAAGACTATATTTTGCCACTCAGCACACCAGTGACAGACAGTATTCATGTGCCTATTGCAATTGTAGGCGCTTGTGGTTTCTGAATAATGGAAGTCAGTGTAATGCCATGTGTGCTACCAGTTCGTTCTGCAGCAGATGGTAACAAATTGTTGATGCAGACAAATTCACACCGTTGCAGTGCTTCAGCATTGAACCAAAACTGTGGATGAAGCTAACTGGTGCATTATGGTCATGCAGGCAAGATGGTGGTCATTCTATGCTGTGGTCATCTTGCGTGATATAGTACCTGTTTTTTGCTGCATATGACCTTTTATCCACTGCCTGCACACTTGCATAACTCATAGCAGCATTCCCTGTACAAGCTGAAATTAACACGGTATGATAAACCTGCCTCCTGGAGACCAATCATTCTGCCCTGTTAGAACTCGCATGCTGATATGTCTCTGTTTCATATCAACACGGCATACTGGCACTCACCTTATTGTTTCCACCTTGTTTGACACTGACTACACTTGGTGCAACAATGTCCTTGTTAGCTCTGCTCTGCCTATTTACATCCCATCTCTCTGCAAACCTAATCACTTATTGTTTGCACATTCTTCTACACATGCACCATGTTTGGATTAATTTGAGGAATTCTTTCATGGTGTTGCAATTTTTACAAACAGTAGTGAGCCCCTAGTGGTTTACCGAGAAAGTATATGAGTCAGTTGGAGAATTTAATGTCAGGACGGCACATTGGCCATGGTAGCTCAATGGGTAAGAGTGACTGGACAGAAACCAGGAGATCTGTGGTTCAAATCCCGGCCATGGCATTGAATTTTTCATGTTGACTCTATCAAAAACCTTAGCCTATATACGGCTAGTGTATAGAAATGATTAATTTCCATCAATTAACTAAAATAATTAAAGTTAAATGATGAAGCTTGGGACTCCCAAGAGAACTTTCAAGATCTCCCCAACCTTCGGCAGCGTTGAAAGCAGCTGTTGCACGGAGAGTGCTCCGTAATGAGGTAGAATTTCAAATCATGATCTGTGAACACCATATTATAGCACAGAGAATCTTTGATAGATTGTTTTGATGATCTAGAAAAATTTTACCAGTCAAGACAGTACAAGAATCTCGTGATCTGCCTCACAGTTTGGAGGTTGGAGAATTTAGTGTCTCACTTTTTTTTTCCACAAAGTTATGCCTCCATTTGATATGTAATATAATCAGCACAACAGGTTGATGCAATGAAGGCAAAAACTGTGATTCAGTCTTTCGTCAAAAGTCAACATTGTGTGTAGTGGAATGGATGATATAGCTCAGATTGAATCATGTAATCTTCAAGATGCAAAAAGACATCATAGGGAAACGAACTTAGGACCAGATGCTTAAGAAGTATGTGATCGAATAATATCAGAGGTACATGGCCACTTTGAGTCTACGGAACATCCAGAAGCTGCAAAACTAATGAATGCCCAAAACTTTGAATTATTTTCTCGAGTGCATCATGAAACACAACTGACCATTGTCAGTGATTATAATAAAGAGCTTGACAAAAGCATTCTTTGAACCGAACCCAGCATTTGGTATCAACATTTGGAATGCAGGAAGATAGAAGGTGCACTTCCATTATTGCAGTTAATACTGAAGAACAATCTGCAAAACACCTTTAAAGAAATGACCAAGGTTTCAAAAATTATTGTGACAATTCCCATGTCTTCTGCAGAACCAGAATGCTGTTTCTTGTCTTTGAAGAGGTTAGAGAACTTTCTGAGAAATACCATGACTCAGGATAGGCCTACCTCTCTGGCTATGCTACCTATAGAGAAGAAGCTTATCACATGTATGCAGGACTTCAAGAGCAGAGTGATCGACAAATTCTTCATGAATAAATATCAATTCATGGACTTCATTTTTCGAAACTATGTTAGTTGCATGCACTTTTTCTCATAGCAAGCCATTATTCTTCACCACGAGCCACCACTGCCTTAAAGCAAATCTGATTTCTTCTACTCCATCTCTGTCTCACTCACAGTTTTCAGTAGATGTTTATGGCTGGTATTCATTTACTTAAACTAGAGAATACAATTTTTTAAGAAATTTGTTAAAAGAAATACACATCAGAAAATCCTAGGTGAGACCATTTGCATAAATTATTACAATTAAACCGTGGCATAACTATACAACTCTGCAATGAACATTATGGCAGGAAGGAATAAATTACGAGGATATTCGTCTGTTAAATCCAATGTTGTAGCTTATATGAACAATGCCGGCAAATTGCAAAAATTCTGTTTCTAAAAATGCTGCATACAATGTGGTTCAACTATGCATTGGTGATGAAGTTTATTTCCTGAAGTTGATGCCTTGATTTCCAATGTCAAAGTGTTTTTTAAATCACCATCCAAAATTCAGGTGTTCATAGAAATCGCTTCTGAATTAGCCTTATCTCCATGGCCAATATCAACTAAATGGGTCACATGCCTTACTGCAGCATTATATTATGCAAACATTTTTTGTAAGGTTGTGGAAGTGTTTAACAGCCTATATGAAGACAACACAGTATAAACAGATAGATAAAGTCAACATAACATTGAATTTTTCATGTTGACTCTTATCAGAAACCTTAGCTTATATACGGCTAGTGTGAAGAAATGATTCATTTCCATCAATTAACTAAAACAGTATAAACAGGTTTGTGAAGCAGTTATGGCTGAAGGGCACTGTGCAGAATGACTTGGCTTTCATAGTAGCTTACTATTCTGTACTACCAGATGCTTTGAACAACGAAATAAAACATTGGTAAATTCACTGTAAGTTTTTAGTTAATTGATGGAAATTAATCATTTCTTCACACTAGCCGTATATAGGCTAAGGTTTTTGATAGATAGTCAACATGAAACATTCAATGCCATGGCCGGGATTTGAACCACGGATGTCCTGGTTTCCGTCCAAGCGCTCTAACCCATTGAGATACCATGGCCAACTTGCTGTCATGACATTAAATTCTCCATTTGACTCGTATATTTAGAGCGACTGGACGGAAACCAGGAGATCCGTGATTCAAATCCTGGCCATGGCATTGAATTTTTCATGTTGACTCTATCAAAACCCTTAGCCTATATATGGCTAGCGTGAAGAAATGATTAATTTCCATCAATTAGCTAAAAATAATAAGAGTTAATGGATGAAGCCTGGGACTCAGTACTTACGATAGTAAGTCACCACAAATGGTGTATCTCGAATATTGATCCACAAATTCTTGCACCCTTCAAGCATGCTCTCATAACATCAGTAGAAGTGGAAAGATCGTTTTCAGTGGTCAGAAACATACTGTCTGACAGCAGTCATAGCTTAAATGTGAAAAATTTGAAATGGTTATTAATGTACAATCAATGAGTATTTTTTGTACTGGCAAAATTTATCAAGTGTTAAAAGCGATGCAGTTCATTAACATTAGCAATACTGTTCATACAGAACTTTGGTTAAGTTCCACTATATTATGTACTTATTTATGTATAATCTGTGTGTATCAGGTATATCATTTAATTAAATGCTGCATGCTTTAAATGCTTTATTTCACTTACTAACTAGACATCCAAAATGTGTTCATATTTCTCATTTACAATATATTATTTTGCATATAGCTGTAAAGATTTTAGCATCTACTTTCACAGTTTTAGTAGTTTTTTTCCTTTATAAATGCCCCTTTGCCTGCCTATTTTGAATTTAGTACATAACATTTGGTCTCTGCTCATGATAATCCAAGCTATTTGAACAATGCAATGTTATCTCCAACTCCATCAGCAGCAACCATTTTAATAATCTTGCTTTTACCAACATTTTTGTTTCTATAGAAACCACATTAGGTTTGAGAAACTTGAGTGCACACTGGATTTCGCTTGGACAAATCACAGAGCCATTCCGTGTCGATGGAGGGACATTGAAAGAATTGAGCACCTTCCGACAAATACATTCGGAAAAGATTTTCTAAGGAGTTATTTTGAACACATAATACATTCAAGGTAGTGCACAAACACATTTGCTGCGGCTTCGAGATTGTAGGCCATGCCTTAGTTGCCATGGTGGAGATAAATACCCGGCCTCGACAGCTGCAGAGCTCTTTTGCGATCCATCACATATACCCCCTCCCTCGATGCGCAATCTGGTCATTTTGTTCTCCCACGGTTACACCTGGTTTTTGCTCAGGCCTGCTTGACCTGCCATTGTATTCGTTCGTGGAGCGCTCGATTGTGTGGCGTGCAGTGGTGCTGGTAGTGTCGCCGTGCCGCTTAAGAGTGGCAGTGAGGAGGACTAAGTCCAGAGATGGACTTCAGAATGACATGAATGGCACCCCTTTTATAGTACCTGGAACTGGAAGGAATGTTCCAGAAGTTTCTCAAAGTCTCGATCACCAAAAATGGAATATTCTGGATGTCGATTCTCCTAGAAAAACGACAGCTGTGGTAAAACAAGTGACTTCAAAAGCTTGTCCTCCAAATACCCATTGCATTTTCTGGTTGATAAGAACAAATGCAGTGGAATGCAGTGACTCACTTAATAAATTTGCTACAGGCATTCGCTGCCACGGCAATAATATTAACACAAGAACAATCTCTAGTGAGTTTTTTTTATAATAACTGTCCTGTGACACTTTATAGGTCTTCAAAAATTGCTCACTAAATTTTATTTATTTTGAACATATTGTAATGAATTAATATAATTTTTGCTGTATTTGCGTGTTATTAATAATTTAAATTACATAACTGAAATATAAGTTTTGTTACTTAGCCATGAATATTGTGACATTGTGGGTTCGTAGAATTAAAAGTCCAGTTTGCAGAAATTCCAAAATGTTCTTTATTTCCATAGAAACACAGTTTGTCAACCCTTACAGTAGCAGAACTGCGTAACATACACAAATACAATCTTCAAGGTCACCGACCACAAACAAGAGTTCACTTTCAAAATACCGCTTCACGCACACAAGTCCAATTACGACTGACTCAACTGGCGATCCGCGGCTTCTTTTATAGTCCTCGAGATTTGTGGAATGTCCTCTAACAATCAAGACGGCACTAGAAAGACGAACCTTCCAGTCATCTATCTTTCTCTGTTTTGGCAAACTTTTATCTCCGCGGTGCACTATCTGTCCCTTTGTGCGCGCCGGCCGCACCTCCTCGCAACATTGGCTCGGGACAATATATTTGCGATGATATGCAAGTGTGCCGAAAAATAAATATTGAGGAAAAACAACCAACAGTTACTATAGCAACAAATTAGAGCAACCGCACGAAGAGCGGGAGATCCGTGGTTCAAATCCCGGTTATGGCATTGAATTCTTCAGTCTGGCTCTACTCATTCAAACCTTAGCCTACACACAGCTAGTATGGAAGAAATGATTATTTCCATCAAGAAACCAATTTGCATCACTATCACTCATTACACCTAAGCACTTTCTCGGCGTTTAGGGGAGACTCCGTTGCAGGCACACGAGCAAGCGGTGGCGTTGCTACTATAGTGGCGCCTAATATCTCTGCCAGCAATATACCATTAACCACGCTGTTGCAAGCTGTCGCTGTTCGTATAAAGCGGGAGAGCATCTCTTTTACCATCTGCAACATTTATCTGCCTCCGCTCCGTGTAATTCAAAAGCAGGATCTTCAGGCTCTTTTGGCTCAGCTCCCCTCACCGTTACTCATATTGGGAGATCTGAATGCCAAAAACACGCTCTGGGGCTCCGACATTGATGATGCTCGTGGCTGCCTCATAGTAGACGCGTTCGATTCGTATGACCTGATTTTGCTGAACACTAGTGACCCGACGTTCTTGTCATCCGCTTATGGTACGCACTCGGTACTAGACGTCTCATTCTGCAGCCCGGTATTAGTTCCACTCCTTGATTGGTCTGTGCTTTCCGACCTCTTTGGGAGCGATCATTACCCAATTAGCATCCATTTATCCGGCCGCCACCATGCGCCTTCGCGACATCCTCGCTGGATTATTTCCAAGGCTGACTGGGAAAAGTTTCATTCCCGTATACACCTCACCGACGATGGTTTTGACACCGTCGATGAAATGGTGGAATATTTTACATGTTCCATCCTGCTCGCCGCTGAATCCAGCATTCCTCGAGGTTCTTCTACCCCACGTCAGATCCCTGTACCCTGGTGGACTGAGGAATGCCGTGTGGCTATAAAAGCACGCAAACGTGCTTTGCGGCTTTTTCAGTTGCACCCGACATAAGAGAACTTCGTTGCTTTTAAACGTTCGCGAGCTAGGGCACGTTTTGTGCTTCGCAATGCGAAACGAAGATCCTGGGAAGCCTACGTGTCTTCCCTTTCTCGTAGAAGCTCCGCCAAACAGGTATGGTCAGCTGTTCGGCGGATGTATGGCAAGTATCGCCGAACGGTCATTCCCGGACTTGCCCTAAACGGTTCCATCTGCACTACCGAGCAAGACATAGCCGAAGCCCTTGCCACCTCATTCGCTGGTACTAGCCAAACGGCTAGTTACGACGCCCTCTTCCTTCCTATTAAGGAAGCTGCGGAGCGAATAAAACTAAATTTTAATAGCGAATGTAATGAGCCGTACAACCAACCCTTTACCGCTGCCGAGCTTGCACATTCTTTAGCCCTAGCTAAGGACTCTTCTCCCGGTCCCGATGACATCCACAGACAGATGCTGCTACATCTTCCACCCGATGCGATGTCTTTCCTTTTAGGTATGTATAACCGCATCTGGCATGAGCGGATCTTTCCATCTTCCTGGCAAGAGGGTGTTGTCATCCCCATCCCTCGACCCGGAAAGGACCGCACACTTCCATCTAGCTACCGCCCCATCTGCCTGACGAGTGTCGTCTGTAAGACCTTTGAGCGAAGGGTAAACTCTCGGTTGGTGTGGTGGCTCGAAACCAATAACCAGCTGTCCAACCTTCAATGCGGTTTTCGTCGCCATCGCTCTAGTGTTGACAATCTAACACGCATTGAGGCTTACATTCATGATGCCTTTCTACTGCAGCAGCATGTGGTGGGAGTTTTCTTTGACCTGGAGAAGGCCTATGACACCACTTGGCGGTATGGCATACTACGTAACCTGCACAGTTACGGTATGCGAGGCCACTTACCGGAATTTGTAGGTAACTTTTTAGCACTACGTCGTTTTCGTGTCCGTATAGGGAACACAATATCAAGGGAGCGGATCCAGGAGAATGGTCGATTCTAAGCGTCCCCCTTTTTGCCGTGGCTATTAACGGCATTACTAGTGTCGTTCGCGGCGGAATTCCATCGTACCTGTATGTTGAAGACTTCGCCATATATTATCGTTCTTGTAACTTAGATCATATAGAGCGTCAACTGCAGTTGACCAACCAGCTGGCAGCCTGGGCGCTTCGAAACGGCTTCCGTTTTTCGCCTGCGAAAACACAGTGTGTCCACTTCCATCGCCTACGGGGTATTTACCCTCCACCTGATCTTCACTTGAACGGCACACCCCTGCCATTTGTCTCGCACCTGAAGTTCTTGGGCCTCTACTTGGACAGACAACTCAACTGGGAGCACCACATTCGTCACCTTCGAGCCTCTTGCGATCGTTCTCTTCGGGTGCTGAAGGTATTATCTGGAGCATCTTGGGGGGGGGGGGCGATCGCACGGTAATGTTGAGGCCGCTCTCTGGTTCGGTCCAAGCTGGACTACGGCAGTTTTATTTATGGCGCAGCGACCGCCTCTAAACTTCGCCTTTTAGATACCGTGCATTATACTGGCATCCGCCTTGCCACAGGAGCTTTCCGCACCAGTCGAGTCGACTGCCTGTATGCAGAATCAGGCGAACCTCCACTCTATATTCGTCGCTCTCTGTTACTCTGCTCATACGTCTCGAAGATGGCAAGTTATCCCAATCATCCCTGTTTTAAACCAGTTCTCTGTCCAGATTTAGTCCACCGTTATATGCGCCCTGGTCCTCGGACAAGCCCCATGGGAATAAGATTTTGGGATCTCCTACATTCGCATGGCCTCCGAATGCCTCGCGTGGAGAGGTCGTCCCTCTGCCCTTATCCTGCATGGCAGCTCAATCGTGCGCGGTTCGATCTCGCTCTTTCAAGCAACTCTAGACTCGCTACTCCACATTCGGTGTTCCAACAACTTTTTGCCGAATTACTGGGCCGTTATCCTAATTATGTTCCGGCCTTTACAGACGGCTCTCAGGTAGTACTACGGGTTGCGCGTTCTTCATTAACGGTGAGGCTCATAAATTTCGCCTTCTGGACTCCACTTCAGTTTTCTCCGCAGAGCTGTACGCCATCTTCTATTTGCTCCTTTTTATTTGCAAGTTAGCTCCTGGCTCTTTTATTGTCTGCACTGACTCTCTAAGTGCTCTTCAGGCCTTGCAACAGCACACTGCCGCTCACACACTTGTTTTAAAAATACAGGCCCAGATCTCGCAAATGCTCATTCGCGGATACAATTTTGTTTTTACTTGGACCCCAGGCCATGTTGGGATTTCCGGGAACGAGGAGGCGGACGCGGCTGCTAAGTCCGCTTGCCGTTTGTCCCGGAGTTTAACAACTACGGTGTCATACCAGGATGTGCAACGTTTTTTCCGTCGCCAACTCCTATCTGCTTGGCAGCAATCCTGGACAGCTTTGGAAGGCACACAGCTCCGGGCGATAAAGGAGAGCGTACAACCCTGGCCAACTTCCTGCAGGGATAACCGGTGGGCCGAGGTGATACTCACCCGGCTGAGAATTGGGCACACACGTGCGACTCATGTCCATCTGTTAAGAGGGGAACCGGCCCCTGTGTGTGCTCCGTGTGCAGTACGCCTCACTGTGTGGCATGTATTGCTGGATTGCCCGCAGTACACCCGCGTCCGCCAGTCTTTGGGTTTAAGAACTAACTTGCACGATATTTTAGGGGACGACCCAGTGGCCGTGGATAAGGCTCTGCGGTTTGTTTTTAAAATCGGTTTTAATTAATAAGTCTGACTTGTATTTTATATTTATCAATTTTAGAGATTTTAAATTTTTAGTACTGGGATGGGTTTTTATGTGCTTTTAATAGTTGAGTGTTTATATTTTATCTTACTTTTTAACTTGTGTAGCTTTTAGTTTTTAGAGTTGACTTCGGGCCCAAATGACCTTGTCGACGGGCCCTAAAACACTACACACTCACTCACTCTATTAAGAGAGACAACAGCATTAAATTTTTAGGTGTATATTTTAATGAAGCCATGACTTTTAAAATGCACGTGGAAGAAGCGGTTGCAAATACATTTAAAGTAATGAATAAACGCATAAGAATAACTTTTAATAATGGGAAAATATCGTACAGGGTAATAAAGATTTATAACAATGCAATTTTAGCTTCTATAGTAGTATAGTGGGGTATGGTGCCAGCTGTTGGGGGAAAGAGTACACTTAGCAGGCTGTAAAACACTTAACAGGAGCATTTTCCACCACTTCTATGATGCCCTGCTCGTTATTTTAGGTGTTTTACCAATAGACCTAGAGATAAGAAAAAGAGCTGAGCGTTACTGGCTACGTAAAGGCAACAATTTAAGAGCCTCTCAATTAGCGGGGTTTAGGATCGAAGATGAATTAGAATTAAATGAAAAAATAATAGAAACCTGGCAGGATGAATGGGATACCAGTGAAAAAGGTAGGCGGACCTACTCGTTTTTACCTGATATAAAGGAAAGATTATTAATGAGATATTTACAACCAACACGTGGTCTACTCCATTATTTGTCAGATCATGGTCCGTATCCCGAGTACTTAAATCGGTTCGGTCAAAGAGACAGTAATATATGTGCATGTGGACAAGTAGGTACCCCTGAACAGGAAGATGGAAAGATCCGCTCATGCCAGATGCGGTTATACATACCTAAAAGGAAAGACATCGCATCAGGTGGAAGATGTAGCAGCATCTGTCTGTGGATGTCATCGGGACCGGGAGAAGAGTCCTTAGCTAGGGCTAAAGAATGTGCAAGTTCGGCAGCAGTAAAGGGTTGGTTGTACGGCTCATTACATTCGCTATTAAAATTTAGTTTTATTCGCTCCGCAGCTTCCTTAATAGGCAGGAAGAGGGCGTCGTAACTAGCCGTTTGGCTAGTAGCAGCGAATGAGGTGGCAAGGGCTTCGGCTATGTCTTGCTTGGTAGTGCAGATGGAACCGTTTAGGGCAAGTCCGGGAATGCCCGTTCGGCGATACTTGCCATACATCCGCCGAACAGCTGACCATTCCTGTTTGGCGGAGCTTCTACGAGAAAGGGAAGACACGTAGGCTTCCCAGGATCTTCGTTTCGCATTTCGAAGTACAAAACGTGCCCTAGCTCGAGAACGTTTAAAAGCAACGAAGTTCTCTTATGTCGGGTGCAACTGAAAAAGCCGCAAAGCACGTTTGCGTGCTTTTATAGCCACACGGCATTCCTCAGTCCACCAGGGTACAGGGATATGACGTGGGGTAGAAGAACCTCGAGGAATGCTGGATTCAGCGGCGAGCAGGATGGAACATGTAAAATATTCCACCATTTCATCGACGGTGTCAAAACCATCGTCGGTGAGGTGTATACGGGAATGAAACTTTTCCCAGTCAGCCTTGGAAATAATCCAGCGAGGATGTCGCGAAGGCGCATGGTGGCGGCCGGATAAATGAATGTTAATTGGGTAATGATCGCTCCCAAAGAGGTCGGAAAGCACAGGCCAATCAAAGAGTGGAACTAATACCGGGCTGCAGAATGAGACGTCTAGTACCGAGTGCGTACCATAAGCGGATGACAAAAACGTCGGGTCACCAGTGTTCAGCAAAATCAGGTCATACGAATCGAACGCGTCTACTATGAGGCAGCCACTAGCATCATCAATGTCGGAGCCCCAGAGCGTGTGTTTGGCATTCAGATCTCACAATATGAGTAACGGTGAGGGGAGCTGAGCCAATTTATTATTTATTTTTATTGTTGGGGAACGCAAGTGTTTGCCTTTAAGAAGTGCAAATTTTGTTTCTTGATCTGAGATATGTAATGTTTGCTTATTAAGCGAATAAAATAGTTCATTTAAAATATTTGATTTGTTTTCTAATTCTGTTCTGGCATCACCTTCTATTATTATGAATATATCATCAGCATATGCCACCACTCCATATACATCAGCCAACTGCTGTACACGAATTAAAATTGGATCTAAACTTATGTCCCAAAATAGCGGCCCACAAACCGATCCCTGGGGGCAGCCTTTAGTTAAAACTTTACTACATCTATTATCACCTATGTAATAATGTATATATCTGTTTTTACAATAATCCAGGATAATCTTATATATTTTCTCAGGGCAACCTAGAGTTAACAAATTTCTAAAGAGAACGGGCCACCACAAGTTATCGAATGCTCCTTGAATATCGACTGAGGTACCCAAAACATATTTTCTCTCTAAAGCACTTACAATATCTGCAGCATAATTTATGACCTCCTCTGCAGACTTGCCGGGTCTAAAACCATATTGATGCTGGTACATTCCGTTGATCTGCCTTACTTCTCATATTCGGTTGCAGATTATTTTCTCTTGTAGCTTAGCGAGTGTATTAAGCAGAAATATAGGCCTATGGGATTTCACCTGTGTCGGATCTTTATCAGGTGCCTTTCTCAAAATTACCAAATTGGCCTGTTTCCATATGTTGGGTATCTGTGTCTGCCTAAAGCACTCGTTGAGAAGATCGGCAAGATGCTGAGAAATCCTCTCACTCAGCGCCTGGAGAACTTCGGAAGATATATTATCGGGACCAGCAGCCTTCTTAGGCTTCATCGTGGCAATGGCTATTCTTACTTCCTCTGCTGTTACTGAAGTTATTTCTGTATTGCCAAAATACAACGTTTCCCAAGCTGTCCCTAATTGCCTTATGCTGATCGTTCTCTTCATCTATAATATCTGTAGGGAGAAGTTTATCGACAAGATAGTTATAGGTTTGTACTATTCCATTTGTATATTCGCCGTTCTCCTTTTGAATAGTAGATGATATCACAGGATTAAACTTCTCCATCAGGATCTTATAGGGCATTCCCCAGGCGTCTCTCTTCGAACAGTCATGGGTAAATTTGTTCCAGCATTCATTTTGATTTCATTTCAACATGCTAGCAATTTTATCTTTATTCATATTATAATTAATTAATTAATTTTATTTGCTTTTCCTCCGGACTTATAGCCTGCTGATACGATCGTCTAGTTTTCCTGCAGACTCTTCTCATTCTTTGTAGTGCCTCAGACCAGGGCGTATTCATGGATTTCCTTAATGTTCTCTTTAAAGGATTACATTTTAGCATTGATAACCTAATTTTTTGGTCAATTTAGCAGCCGCATAATTTATATTTTACCTTCTTGTATTTTTGGAGGTAATTCAAATACTTCCCTTAATTTATCCCAATTTGCTTTTCTATAATTAAATTTGATATTGTTTACAACCATATTGTTAACATTCTTGGTTAAAATAAATGTTATTAGATTGTGATCGCTTTGGGTCCGTTACGATCAAATCCTTAATTATAGAACTAGCCCTGTCATTACATAGTGTGATATCAATGTTAGATTTCCCTTCATTAAAACTTGTATAGGTAGGGGAGTTACCAGGTTTGTTAATTACATCCAAATTTAGCTCCATAATAGCTTCTACCATTTCTCCCCTAAGGTTGCTGTCTGGACCGCGTTCAGCACCTTTGCGGCCCGTCTCTGGAGGCTGGCTATTAGCTGTGCGGCCTCTTCTTCTGGCGACCACTTGTTCTGCTTGACCACTCTTTCGAATTGGCGGCGAAAGACTTCGAAAGTTGACGTGCCGCCGTACTTAGGTGGTTTGACGCGCGCAGATGTGTCGCGTCCCGGCGCGTCAGCCATCAATTTTCTGCCGGCGATGTCCCCCACCATGGTGTTCAGGGACTTGGTGTTGCTGTCGGCCTTTCCCTCTAGATCGTTAAGGCGGTTCGCTTGGTCTTCGACGTGCCCGTTCTCTTGGCTCATTCACTTGCTCGTCACTTACGTGACGTCATCCCTCACGCAGGCCAACTGTTCCTCAAATGTGACGGCGAGGGCCTCGTTCGCCGCTTTCATTTCGGTTGCCAGGCTATTGTTCGCTGCTCTTATTTCCGTGGCCAGGCTATTGTTCGCCACTTTCATTTTTGTGGTTAACGTCGCAGTGAGGGTGTCATTCGTCATCCTCATTTCTTTCATCTCGGTGGTGAGGTTGTCGTTAGCCGTCTTAATTTCTTCCATCTTCTCTAAAATCTTTGCCAATGCAGCTTCCATCGTCGTGTTCCACTCCTGACACCAATTCAGGACAGAATGACAGAAATTCAAACTGCTCTTTATTTCGAGTTAAAGACACTTTGTACAACCCTCACAGGCTCTAAAAATGACGTGTTATACAAACACGGAATCTCCAAGGTCTCTCTTTGCTTCACCACACGTAAACAAACAAAAGAATTCACATTAAAATCACTACACAGCTGCACACACACGATTATCAGTTGTCAACTACCCACCGACTGACTAGCCGCGGCTCTTTTATACGTCCACTCATTGTTCTAGAAACTCGTCGACGCTTCAAGGCGCTGCGAGAACTCAATGGAACTATCTGTCTCTTTCTCCCTCGGCAAGCGTTCAGCGCTAGCGTGGCGTGGCTGGGACACTTTGTCTCTTTCCTACCCGCGCGCGAACTGGCAGCAGCACAATGCCTGGCGAATATCACAGAAACGCAGTCGCAGCTGTGGCATTGTACGCTGAACGCTACGCAGATCGGCGGTGTCCTTCGCCTCGTACCATTGCCAACATCTGCACGAAACTTAGGGAAACAGCCTGGTCAATTGGAATTTTCATATTTTGTTTCATTTCGGAGATATTTGAGGTTGTAGAGTTAGGTGGGATACCCTGTATAATGTGAAAATGTATTATTAGTTTTTGCATCTCTTTCCCATATTTTCTCTACTTTTCTTTGCCTTTTTGATAACCGCTTCAACCTTATTTTTCCAAAATATTTTCCTGCTCTCTATATAATGTCTGATCTTGAGTTATAAATCTTCCTAACTTTTAGCTGTATTGGAAAATCTTTCCATTTCTCTACTGTCCGGCCGTTGTATCTCCGGCTCTGACGTTTTGCGACTGCAAGAAGTGGAGGGGGAAGGTTCATAGTACCAACATACAGTAATGAGCAATTGAAAACATATCATCAAAATTATCTTTAAGATGAAAATATATGACCATATTAGCTTTAAAACAATAAAATCCAACTTGCAATTTCATTATCATGCAAGATATTCATTACAACAAAACTCTATTAGAATATTTCGTTCACAACTTTCACGCACACTAACTACATCTGTTGGTGGTACTGGGAGTCTCTACAACCGGTGCTCTGGTCAGGAGGTTAAAACTGTCTGCTAGCGCCAATCAGCATTGTCGCTGCTAGGCGTGGCTTCCGAACCCAACACCATGTTGCCAGGTTAACTTTGTTTGAGCCACGTGGCCTTTTAGCTATTTGGGCTGGTAAACTTTCTTTGGTATATTTTTCGTGCGTGAATTCAGATTTTTAGTGTTCGTAAGTCCTGTTATTATCGCTATTATAATAATATGGCTACTGGTTCGTGAAATACGCAAATACGTGAAATATTTCAAATACGCATGTTGCTCTGCTTGAAATTTCCGCTAAAGAACTGGCAACAACCCGCTTCCCCCTCTCAAGAAATGTCAGAGCCGGAGATAGAGCGGCCGAACAATAGTACTAAGTTGTCTCTTCATTTTAGATCACTGCACTCCAGAATATAATGCCAATTATTTTCCTCCCTCTTAAACCACTTAAACTCATTATACCTGTCCTTGTTCATGCATACTCCAGCCTACCCTCTTTGTCACATACCTTAATGCATTTTCCTCTCCCCATTCTTTTTTTAAATATTTATCATCTACTAATGACCTTTTCTAATACATTGTTTTAATACACCATTTTCCTACCATCATTAGCTCTACAGTCCAAAGAAAACCACTCCCTCAAAATTTATTTGCAGACATCCCTATTTTCTGGCAGCTACCACCAACTCTAATCCCCAATCATCTTGTATTCTCTTCAACACCATCTATCCATTTCAAATTGGTCTCGCAGTCCCTCTCCTTTTCTCCACCCTACTCTCCATTGTTCTCTTCACATTTTCTTTGTCCTTCCCTCTGTATATGTCCAGCCATCTCGGTCTTGTGACTCTGATGTCTGTAATAGTATCTGGGGAGTCATATTTGGCTTGGGTTTCTATTGTATCTTAATTGTCACTCTCTATTTCCTTTTTAATAGGTCCATATATCTTCCTTTCAGACAGCTATCTCTGCTATTGGTAGCACCCATATCTCCAGTCCATAAATCACTAGCAGTTTTATTATTATCTTTTACATTGTAGCTTCGTTTCTTGTGTCAATATTTTTTATTTAAAGTACTTAACAAGTGCAAAATAATTTTTGGTGACTGTATTGGACTATGTTATGGAGGGGATTCGGCACAGAGGTTCTAAAGTTGGTCTATTGTACCTGGACCTCCAAATGGGGCATCCCCGGGAGGAAGGATGAGTCGAGAGACAGAAGACGGCTGTTCCAAGGAGCCACAACAGTGCAGAGGGTAGGATCCCTACACTTTACCAGTTGGAAACTCCCTGACTGGCCAGAACAACCTGCATCCCATCCTATTGTGATCCAGAAACAGCCCATCAGCCCAGGTTTGGAGATCAGAGCAGAAAGTTTTAATAGGAACATATCATCCTGCCCTGCAACGCAGACACCTGCCAATACTTCTAACCTGAATGGGACCACTAGATGAGAGGTGATGCAAAATGATAATGGAGGGACAGGAAATTTGGGGGATGTACCTACCCTGCATTCGCCTGGCTATCCGGAAACCGCTCCCCCGCCAAAACCCCATGGGTCAGGTTAGTCGGCCACAGGAATCAAACCCGGACCTCCTGAATGTGCGTCACAGATAAAACCGACTGAGCTACCTTGCTCAGTATTGCATTTTTTTTGTTCCATTTATACCCCACCTTTTTACGCCAATGGTCATAACGGTGGCCCTTCTCCTTTGGAACATATCGAAGGTGTTAACTCATATTAGTCAGGTTTTAATCATTAGATCATGCATACATTCACATTCTCATTCATACTTCCAGACTCTGGGAAAGATGAATTATCTTGGTGGGAGAAAAATCCTCACCCCCACCGCTGGGAATTGAACCTAGAACCCTTAGCATGGAGGCAGGTGCTCTACCGACTGAGGTGAAATTCTCTAGTTTCTCAAACTTATAGACATCTATTTATAGTGCCCTTCTTTGCTGAGTTTTTATTGCCTTAAAGTTTCTTGTTATGTCTCTCTGATCTGCTGATATCAATATCATCTGCATATAAAAGCAGTGAGTGGTACAGATTTATAGAATGTGGTTCCTCTTGTTTGGATGCACACATCTCTTATTTTTTCTAGAGCCGTATTGAAGAGAAGACATGATAGAGAGTCCTCTTATCTCAGCCCTTTATTTGTCAAAGGAAAATATCTCCTTGTATTTTAATCTGACATTTATTATTTTGCCTTTTAACTATTCTAATAAATTTCCCTGGTATTTAAAATTCCTCCATTGCTTCTACAATTTCTTTTTTTTTAAACTATCATAGACTGACCTAAAGTGTATAAACAAATGATGTGTTTCAATTGTTCTTTTGTTTCTTCTACGATTTGTCTCAACATACAGATCTGGTCGGTTGTACTTTTCCCATATTAAAGTCCACATTGACAGTTACCAAATATATTCTTCATACATGGCAAGAGCTTTAAATATAACATTTTTTAAAATGTTTTATTGATAGTTGGTAGTAATGTTACTGCTCTATAATTCTTGCAATCTAATGGGTCTTCATTTTTATGCGGCAGGCACATTATTTCAGTTTTCCATTCTTCTGGGATCTCTTCCCTAAACCACATCATTTAAACATCTCATAATAACAATGCATTGGTTTCTAACCTCCTTTCTTCAATAATTACCCTGGTATCTCATTTTCTGGAGCTTTATGTTTTTTAAATCTTAATCACTATTAATTTCTCCTATTGCTGATGTGTTTTCGTCAATAAAATTCTTTGAAAAGTTACTTGCAAATAAATTCTCATAGATACAATTATTGTGAACCTGTATTTGACTGCTCTTTCTACTACTTTACCTTTTACTTCCATTCTTCCTAATTCTGCTTGTACTCGTTCATTTGGTTAACTTCCTGAATTCCATGTTGATTTTGCAAAAATTCCTATTATTGCGCTTCTACATTTTCCCAGCATCCATTATCTCTGCTGCATATAACATCTTTGCTTCTACCACCATGCTGTAAATCCTTTCTAGCCACATAATTTGCAGTTTTTGATATTTTGCTCTGATTTTCCGTGGGGGAGGGGATCTGTCCCGTAGCCGTGGTGCAGGTGCTGCAGACCCCTAGCACTCGTGGTACCTCTGACGTTACTAGAGGAACCTTGGGCCGAACATTCGAGCTCCTCCTTGATTGGGAGTTGTTCGGATTGGGTTGGACTCGAGGTGGCAGTGGTTCCCAATACCCGTGGGAGATCAGTTACGTCTCCGGACGGGGTTGAGGGAAGCCATTAATATTCGCACGTACTAGCCAGCATAGCTAGTAGGTGTGCTGGATCACCAGGCGGCCCCACCGAGGTCATATCGGTAGCATTCCCATTTTGGAGTTGACGCGCGTAAGTGGCATATCCACTTCCATCCCATCTTGAGTCCACAAGACCAGATGGGGGGGGCTTGTTAGTCTCTAGGTCTTGCCCTATGGAAAGCCCCACGGAGCCGCTGGGTGACCTTTTGGGACAGCTCGGTAACTCCCTGGTCAAAGGAGGCCCTGGTCCTACAGGTCCAGGACCAATGGGAGTAGAACCTCTGGCATTAACATTAACATTTTGCCCTGATTACCTGCAGTGACTGTTTCCCCTTTGCTAATACTATTTTCTTCTGTTCACCTCAATTCCCTGAGCCTTACTCCTAGGTAGTCAATTTGCCTCACCACTTCCAGTAACATTCCTTCCCAATATCATGTATTATATTTAGTTTATATTCTTTCCCTAAAGATCATGATTTTTTATTTCTGTTTATTAACTTTCAGCCTCCAACCTTAACAGAATTTATTGCAATAAATTTGCTTAGCCCTGCAACTGAAATAGAACCTGCCACTAGTCATCTATAAATAGTAAACATGGCATTTTCTTATTATTAAAGACTGGTGAATGCTTATTAAGTTTTCTTATCTCTGCTATTATATCATCTATAAATAGCACTGGACTAGTTTTACAAGTATGAAGCACTACCTGCTGGACCCACTACACAGAAATATTGGAGAGCAAGAGAGCTAATGGCTTCATTGCCAAAGCCTAGCATTTGAAAACAACAACAACAACAGTTTTACACCCTTTATAAGTCCTGAATTCTCTTTAGCAATTCTTCCATTAGTTATTTTCACACAAAGCTCATTATCTGCATATGACTCATTTATATTCCTTATAAATCATTCACTCACACCTTTATTAATTAGTTTTGCCCAAAGAGCCTTCCTATTAGTAACAAATGCCTTTTCTAGATCAATAACAAATCACATGCACTCTACTGCCTTTAATATCTAAATATTTGCAATTGTCTTTATGATTGATATATTATCTGTTGTCCTCCATACTTTCCCAAGCACCATTAGGAATTTTGATAACTTTCCCTTTTTCTCTATCAATCTCTGCATTCCATTGGTAAGTATCCTTGTATATACCTTATCTATCACTGATAGGAGGGCGATACCTCTGTAATTTGTTAGGTCCTCCTTTTCCAGTTTTCTAGTACTCTATCCTTTTCATGTAA
Source organism: Mantis religiosa (assembly GCA_030765055.1). Classification (NCBI taxonomy): domain Eukaryota; kingdom Metazoa; phylum Arthropoda; class Insecta; order Mantodea; family Mantidae; genus Mantis; species Mantis religiosa. The sequence continues at coordinate 147,792,309 of CM060951.1, forward strand.
TGCATTAAACAATTTCGGTATTAATATAATTTTCAGTCAAACTGCTCCATATATTGCTAGTGTTTAGAACATGTTTCATTAAGACCTTCCTGACATCCTCAGCTATAGTCAACTCTTGAATTTTGATTTGCTGAATGCCTTGGAGCATCTGTTTGGTATCTTGATGAACTTGGAAGTTCGGGCACTTTTCAAAGGTGATGTACAAATTGAACAGTTTTCCTTCATATTTATTTATGAATATCTTTTCCCACATGGTTATTGCAATTGCACCAAGAACACTTTTTAATAAATGCATTTCTTGTTCTATACTGTGATTATCATTCCAAAAATGGTATGCTACTGCCTATTTGTCTATTTCTTTGTTCCTGATGTTGCTAAAATGCTCTTTAAGCCTAATGCTCATATTCCTTTTAGTTTTGCCAATGTACAAGTTGCCATAACCTTTGCAATTTATCAAGTACACACCTGAGTTTTTGTCTGTTTCTCTTGTGATTTCAAAAGACGATGCACACTGAATTTGTCTGTAGGGATAAAGTAATATTGTGTTCTTTGAAGACTTTTTGAAAAAGATATGTAGTTCTGGAATGGTATGTAATCCTTCTGTATGGAGTTTTATTACTGACTGGGGAAATAGTTACCTATCTGCATCTCTGTTGTCTTTTGAATTTATAAATTTTCTTTTTGACAAATGCAGCACTGAGTCATTGTATTCTGCAATGTGAATTACATAATTGTACTCTTTAATATATTCCATCTTGTTTAAGGGAACACTGACCAGCCTGTAGCCCGCCTCGGTAGTGTGGTGGTAGCATGTCTGCCTCACGTTCAAGAGGTCCCGAGATCGAATCTCGGTCAGGGTCAGTTACCTGGATACGGATTTTTCTGGGGTTTTCCCATATCCTGAAAGACGAATGTCGGGTAACTCTAACTCTATGGACCCCGGGCTCATTTGAGCATCATTTCACCCATTCCATTCATTGTCCGATATGACTGGAGGATGTAAATTACAAAAAACCAAACCAGCCTGTAAGTTAAACTGTTGATAACAACATGCTTGTGTTGTATCCATCTGATTTTATAAAGTTTTGTGTGTTTGTTTTCTATATATGCCAAATTAGTTTTATATGTTTTCTGATTAGTTGCAAGCTTAAGAAAGGGATTTCATTGTTTTTCTTTTCCTATGGAAAATTTTATTGCAGGATTCTGTAAATTAAGTAGTTTTAATGCTTCATGCAACTGTTCCTCATTTAATATCGCCCAGATGATATCCACATATCTATACCAAATTTTGAAAATTAGTGGGAATGCCTTTGTGATGTATTTCCAAGAATCCCATGAAAAGATCTGCTAGGAATGAATACAATGAATTACCCATAGATGTCCTGAGTCAATTGGAGAATTTAATGTCATAACTGCACTTTAGCCATGGTAGCTCAAAGGTTACGAGCGACTGGATAGAAACCAGATGATCAGTGGTTCAAATCCTGTTCATGGCATTGAATTTTTCAGGTTGACTATCCAAAACCTTAGTTTATACATAGCTAGTATGGAGGAATAATTAATTTCCATCAATTAACTTAACTGTCCTGATTTCTGTTTGAAAAATTTGCCATTGAATACAAAAAAGGACTGTTCAGTGCAGATGTTTAACTGAAGGTATTCCTCTATGGTATTCTGGTCTAACTATAGGGATGAAGCCATATCTGCATGTGCCCCATGAGTTTGTCTCTTGGCACACTTGTGAACAAAGTATCAAGAGATACATGATATCAAGAGACACCATTTGGTCAGAGGGATAAAATTCTAGGTCTTTTCATTTTTTGAAAAATTGATGAATTCATTTTGATAAATGAGTGCAAGTAGAGGAATTGCTCCACTTTTGTTGGTTAATGTCAGTCAGAGGAGCAGGAGATACAGGGCCTTATGATATGGTACTGGCTGATGTCGCGAAGGCAAAAGGGAACCTCTGGTGAGGAATTTACCAGCCTTCATGGACAGCCAATAGCTGACATCATGAAAATGTCTTATTATTACTGTGAAAATAACATTTGAGACCATTCTAAAATGTAATTCAAGAACATTCTATTGCTGGAACAATCTCCCACGCCTGGCATGAGCTGCTACAAGGCCTGGTAGACAGTGTTTAGTGTTGAAAGTGTTTTTAAGTTTGGAGTGCAGCTGGTGAGGAATCATTAGGCAGTAAGAACTGGCAGTGGAGCAGTTTACAGTGAATATTGGAAATTGGTGTTCAGAGCTGGCATGCAAAAGGAACATACAGAAGCTGAGTGTTTGTGTAAAAGAGATGGTGATTGTACAATAGCATTGCCATAATGATTTTGGTGACAAAGGGGTTTGTACATCTAATTGTTGTCTTTGTCACAATACTCAGGATTTGGGCATAACAATGACACTAACTCCTACACAGTTTAATGAAAGCTTGTTAACCAAGAAACAAGTTATTTTTGTCTGAATTCAACTCTCATAAAGGGGTAGTTTACATTATCAAAATATGGAAAGGTAGAGTCAGACGTAAAAATTCAATGCCATAGCCAGGATTTGAACCACGGATCTTCTGGTCTCTGTCCAGCCGCTCTAACCAATTGAGCTACTATGGTCAACATGCCAACATGACATTAAATTCTCCAACTGACTCTTGTTTTTCCCGGTAAACCACTTAGGAGTTCTCATAAACATATGAGACAACTACCTTAATGGCGACTTACAACATGTAAGTACTTTAAGGCCCGGGCTTTATAGTTAACCACTATTAGGTCAATTAATGGTCAATTAAGAGTCAGTTGGAGAATTTAATGTCATGTCGGCAATTGGTTGGTTGGTTGCTAGTGCTCATGGAGTTTGAGAATTTCCATTTTCCTTCTGGCCTCCCAATAACGTGTGACTAGTTGTGCTGTCAGTTCTCCATCTGTTTTTGTCAGGGCACTACACTGGAGCAGATGATCTCCGTCCAACAATGAGTTCGGGTCCCTACACAGTGTGCAGGTCGGGGATTGAAAAATATTATTCCTGTCGGCAATTTGGCCATAGTAGCTCAATTGGTTAGAGCGGCTGGATGGAGACCAGAAGATCCATGGTTCAAATCCCGGAAATGGCATTGAATTTTTCAGTCTGACTCTACCTTTCCATACTTTAGCCTACACACGGCCGGTGTGAAAGAACAATTAATTTTTCCATTATCAAAATATGTTTACTAAGAAAGAAGTAAATAATTTTATCTCCTCTAAGGTGGTAGTTTGAATTCAGAATTAGTACATGAATAACATAATTGTAATCCCTATACAAAGTTTTGTAAACATGTGTTTAGTGTGACAGAAGTTAAATCTAGTAGGAAAAAAAAATCTAACTACAACACCCAGATGCAATTCTTGTGTAAAAGTTCCTCCAACATACTTTTGATAATCAGCACCTTGTGGTCAAATTACAAAAAAAGTTATTTTGTTTTTCAGAATTATTCTTTGTAAATAAGTGAAAATCTACCTTTTCTTGTACAAGATTATTTTATATGCTTTTATAGTGTAACCTGGATTCCAGGAAAGGATGCAATGAACATGGATGTTTTAATACCCATGTAAAAAAAGAAAATTTTATTAAATAATCATTGCTTGATTTACACATATAATTAAAAAGCTAATTATTCTTTAGCCTTTTTTCCACCACCTCCATGAGACTTGCTCAATCGCTCATATTTTGATTTGCTGGAATACCACAGAAGGAATGGGATGGCTAGGGAGGGCAATGTCATCACAGCAAATGCTCCCCAGTCCAGCTGTAACAAAGTTTTTTTTTCAGTATTAGAATTTAGTTCATGTAAAGCATGCACTTAAGCACTTTAAATAAGCTAAAATGTAAATTATTTTCAGACAATTACCTTAAACAACTCTATTTTCAAAATGACATGCATTGTATGTATTTAAAAAATAAGCAATAAAACTATTTTATTAAGAATCACTTAAGAATGCCCATGAAGATATCTCAGATTAATGCTAATTTTCAGATACTAAAAGGCTATTTAGGTACAGAACTTAAAAGAGAGGCTGGTTTTACTAGTAGCAAATACTTGCACATCTTCCAAGACTGAAGAATTTGCATTAACTTAATTTGGCTTTTGAATACTTCAAAATTTTGCACATTTAGAATAGGTTGGCACAGAATAAGATTTAACAGGCAGTAACTGGCCTGTTTGAACATATGACCCCTGGAAGAAAGGCATGGGCTAACAAGAGTAGCCAAATATGGTGCTGGCAGGCACAACTCAGTGAGATCCCAAATATTTCCAGATAGTGCAACCCACCAGTGCACCATTTCAATGATGCCTCTATTCTGTTAGATAGTGATAGTTTCAGAAGAATGTTCTGATGCAGGGTAGAGAAACTGGCTCATTTTGTAATACACTCCACTCTACTACTGTACAAATTATTCTTACAAACTTTATGCCTCTATCTACTTCATGATAACTAAGATAAACATTTGCAAAAATTATTTTCTTGCTAATTTTCTTGTATGTGCAAAGAGAATAGGAATAAAAGAGGTTTCAATCCATAGTAAAATCTTAATCCTGTCACTAAGCGAGGGCTTTGATATTCTGCTCTTGTATGCCAAGGGGCAAACAAAAAAAAAAAAAAAAAAAAAAAAAAAAGTTCTATTATTCAATTACAGATGAATCGTATTTATTACACACCAGCTTCACTTTAATACCTATATGGATTTGTTTTGCAAGCTATCGTTCGCATCATCGGCTCTAATGCAACTAAAGCTTGATGCAGTGGTGTGGGTAGTTCTGGAGTTGCTGCTGCCATCTGTTGATTTTGTGAAGAATTTAAACGTGAGGTTGTCTTCGGTAGGATTTCAAAGTTCATAGTTGGTTTTTATGTTTCTCTATGTATATTCTCTCCCATATGATGACTTCACTATGTTTTTGTACGTATTTTAATAATTTGGTGCTATCTTCAATTTCATGATTTTCAGACCAGAAATGAGCTGCTATTGCGGACTTATCAATATTTTTGTATCTTAAGTGCCTAAAATATTCATTCTTTCTTTCTAGTGCCTGTTTCTTTTTGTCCTCCCTATGTAAATTTTTTCACATTCTTTACACTTAACCTTGTAAATGCCTGACTTTTCTTCTGGTTTTATCTTATCAGCATTATCACTGTTAAGTAGGTTTTTAACGTAATTGTTTTTTTGGTGCCAATGTGTAATAAATACGACTCATCTATAATTTAATAATTGTTTCGCTTCACTGTGGTATTCCTATACAGTTAAATTTCAAATAAGTTCTAACTTGAGAAAAGAGTAACTATTGGAAAATTCTAACAAATAACAAGGAATATCTCTAGAGTAGCTCACTTCGCAAAAAATGTATCACACATAAATTGTGCAACATCATCTACATTTTATATGTAGTAAGATTACGGTTTCCGAGTTGTACAAATATTGTACAGAACGAAGAGCACTTCTGAGCTGACTGCTCACTGCATTATCGACCAGATTTTATAGCCTGGAGTTGCCGTTGTTGCTTACGTGTCAGATTGGGGCAGCACTATGCCTATGGGCCGTGGTTTTGTCAGCAGAGCGTCCTGAGCTTTCTATCAGTCAGTATAAGTGGCTAAGCCTGGGATGTAATGGGGTAAATGACAGATGTAATGCCATCTTTTCTTCTTTTTAAATGTGGCTTTCATTTTTATTAACCCGATTTTAGTTAATTGATGGAAATTAATCATTTCTCCACACCAGCCATATATAGGCTAAGGTTTCTGATAGTCAACATGAAAAATTCAATGCCATGGCCGGGACCCGAACCACGGATCTCCTGGTTTCCGTCCAGTCGCTCTAAACCTTGAGCTACTTGTGCATATTGTCGCATCGCACATAAAAGGTTCAGCGCAGAGAGATAACGGACGGATAGTGCATCACAGAGATAAAGAGCTTGCATAAGCAGATAAACATAGCGCGGAGATAAAAGACATGCCAAAACAGATAAAGTTAGAAATTTCTAGTGACATCTGTTTGTCTTACAGAACATTCGATTTCTTGTTTGTTACAGAATATTCCAGAAATATCTAGTGATATCAGTAGTGGTATATTTAAGAGATCATGACACCAGCGGACAGTCGTAAACAGGAGTTGTAACAAGAGTGTTGTACACAGTGGAAGTTGAGTAAGCTCTTTGTTGTGGTCAACGACCTTGGTAGATCGTAATTGTGTGACGTAATGCGACTACTGTAATAGAACAGAGTGTATTTCTACGGAAATAAAGAACATTTAGAATTTCTGCAAAGTGGACTTTTAATTCTATGAAACCCACAAAGTCACAATTGGTGTCAGGAAGTAGAACAACACCTAGAAGATGGAAGAAATGAAGGCCGAATTAACAACAAAGACGGAAACTGCAAATAGCAACTTGGCAGCGACGATGACCGCGAAGATGACAGACACCAGGAACAGCAGCCGGAAGAACAAGTAAGGCCCGGCGTGGCAAGGAGCACGTCTGCGCCGCCTATCTCCTTGAGTGACACTGCGCGGCGTCAGCCGACGGATGGATGACAGCCTCATCGCGGACAGTTGGGTGAGAGGGAAGGCGTGCAGCATGCTCGTAGACAAAGGGGCAGCCGTGACCATCATCAGACCTGACGTGGCCAAGGGTTTGCCTTCAAGAAACCCAAGCTGACCATACCAGCTAGTGACGGCATCGGGTGACACCTTGCCTATGGAGGAGGCCCTACTTAAGTTGACCTTGGGATGGAGTGCCGTGCGTCTGTGGGTGTTCGTCGCAAAGATGGCTGAGGAGGTGATACTGGGATTGGATGCCCTCAGAAGCCATGAGGCGACGGTCGACATCGGCAGGAAGGTCCTGCGGCTCAATGGAGAAGAGGTCATACTCCGGCAACCTGAAGAGCGCCTTGGAATCTGCAGGATCGTCTTGAATGAAGATGTGGTTGTCCCCGGGAGAAAGGAGGTAGTGGTGAGGGAGCGACTGGAAGGACAGCTAACGAAGAAAATGATGGTGGACCAGAAGACGCCTGTGCACGGACTATGCGTAGCTAGAACATTCTTGCCGTGTCGAGAGGAGGTGCCAGTGAGGCTGCTTAAACTAGCGGACACCGATTATGAGGTCCAGGCCAGAAGGGAGCTGGGTACGTGCGAGCCCATGGTCAGCGTAATCGCAATCGACAAGACACAAGAGCCGGCGCCGACACAACACCTGGGACCCCGGCTGGAAGGCTTACTGGAGAGGGCGGCCGACCAACTGACCGCAGAACGGCTGGAGAAGGTTCGACAACTGCTGAGACGATACCAGCGCGTCTTCAGCCAAGGTAACAGTTGAGTTGAGTCCAGAGGTTCTACTCCCATTTGTCCTGACCCGTAGGATCAAGACCTGGGCCTCTTTCAATCAGGGAGTATCCGAGCTGTCCTAAAAGGCGCCAGTCGTCCCCCGTGGGGCTTTCCATAGGGCAAGACCTGGGTTACTAACAACCCCCCCCCCCTGGTCCAAGGGCACAAGACAGGATGGAAGTGGATACGCCACTTACGTGCGCCAACATTAAAATGGGAAGGCTACAGATATGATCTCGATGGGACCATCTGGCGATCTAGTACGCCTTCTACTAGCTCTGCAGAGCCATTAATATTCCCGGGCTGTGTCCTTGGACCAGATGGGGAAGGCTTCCCTTAACTCCGTCCGGAGACGTACCTGATCACCCAGTGGTATCGGGAACCACTGCCCCCTCAAGACCAACCCAATCCGAACACCTCCCAAAGGGAAGGGCCCGAATGTTCGGCGCCAGGTTCCTCTAGTAACGTCAGAGGTACCACGAGTGCTAAGGGACCACAGTAGCTGAAGGGGACGGACCCCCTCCCCTACGAGAAGCCAAGGTAGCAGTGACTACGGCCGCACGGACAAAATGCTTCCCCTTACCCCGGAATGACGACACCCTGGACATGCTAGCTGGTGCACAGTGGTTCTCGACTCTGGACCTGAAGTCAGGTTACTGGCAGGTAGCTCTGGACCCGAGAGAAAAGGAGAAGACCTCATTCTCGACAGGCCAAGGGCTTTGGCAGTTCACAGTTATGCGCTTTGGCCTCTGCAACGCACCAGCTACGTTTCACGCCTCATGGAATCAGTGATGAGAGGACTAACTTATGACGCCTGCCTGCTATACCTGGACGGCATCATCATCGGTGGCAAGATGTTTGAGGACCACCTGTAAAACCTGAGCAAGGTGCTAAAGAGACTGCAGGTGACTAATTTGAAGCTAAATGCAAAGAAGTGCCAGCTCTTTCGAAAGGAAGTAAGCCACTTGTGCCACATAGTCTCGCCAATCGGAGTGGCCACTGACCCGGAGAAGACACAGGCCGTGAGAATTTGGCCTCGGTCAAAGGATAAGCCAGAGTTGCAGTTTCCTGGGGCTGTGCAGTTATTAGCGCCGTTTCATAAAGGGGTTGTCCAACATTGCCAAACACCTCACCCGCCTGACAGACGAACACCAGCTTTATGTGTGTACAGAGGACGGAGAAAGCGCTTTCCAGCAGCTGAAGAAGACACTTTGCAGTGCTCCAATTCTGGGATTCCCACAACCAGGTGGCGCCTTCATCGTGGACGACGCCACCGACCATTGCATTGGAGGCGTCCTATTGCAAGTCCAGGACGGCCATGAGCGTGTGATAGCCTACACCAGCAAGACGCTATCCAAAGCAGAGAAGAACTACTGTGTCACCCGGCGAGAGTTACTGGCAGTAGTAAAGACCTTGGAGCACTTCCACAAGTACCTGTACGGTCAGCCATTCCACCTGAGGTCTGACCACTCCACCCTAACCTGGCTGCTCAGCTTTAGAAACCTGGAAGGCCAGACAGCCCGCTGGGTACAGAGGCTACAGGAGTACAACTTCACCTCTAAATATCGTAGAGGGAAGAGCCACGGTAACGCAGACGCCATGTCCCGAAGACCCTGCCCAGAAGAGTACACCCAGTGCACAAGATTGGAAGAGAAGGAGCGTGCCGCAGCTGTCCGAGTGGCCACGGCAGTACCTGCAGATGGCTGGGATAACGCAGATCTGAGGAGGGAGTAGTTGGCGCACGCAGACTTTGGGCCACTCCTGAGAGAAGTGGAGGCAGGGACAAGATCAACCTGGGAGGAGCGCCTCATACAAGTTGTACTGGGCCCAATGGGACTCGCTGAGAATCAGAGAGCGCCTGCTGTTCTGGGTATGGGAATCACCTAATGGGAAGACGCAAAGAGAAAAGTTGGTACTTCCTCGAAGTAAGGTTCCGGAAGTCTTGGAGGAAGTGCATGCCGGTACTTCAGGAGGACACCTGGGAGCAAACCGAACGATCGACAAACTCCGACAGCACTACTACTGGCTGAGGCTTCGAGTAGCTGCTGAAAGGTGGTGCCGGCAATATCACGTGTGCGCGGCGAGTCACGGCCCCCAGACTAGGAGCTGGGGTCACATGCAGCAGTACAACTTCGGAGCACCATTCGAAAGGAGCGCTGTCGACATACCTGGACCATTCCCAGTGTCCGACCAAGGCAATAAGTACCTGATGGTGGCCGTGGACTACTTCAAGTGGCCGGAGGTGTAGGCTATCCCGAACCAGGAGGCAAAGACAATCACAGACTGCCTCATGGAGCAAGTGTTCTGCCGATTTGGGGTGGCGTTAGAGCTCCACAGTGCACCAATTTTGAGTCCAACCTAATGAAGGAGACACTAGAAAGACTTGGGGTTAACAAGACCCACACAACACCTCTACATCCCCAGTCGGATGGCGTGGTCGAAAGGTACAACAAGACTTTAGAACACCTGAGGAAGGTCGTGGCCAGCCTTCAGCGAGACTGGGACGTCAAGGTGCCACTGTTCTTGCTGGCCTACCGCTTGTCTATACACGACACCACTGGGATGACGACAGCCAGCTAAATGTTCGGCAGAGAGTTACGGCTCCCTTGTGATCTGGCTTTTGGGAGGCCCCCGGACGCAAAACAGCCAGCAACCAAGTATGTGGAGAACCTGGAGGACCGTCTCCACCACATGCATGAGGTGGCTCGTCAGAACATCCAGAAGGTGAGTGACCGCATGAAGATCCGATACGACAGGCAAGCCAACAGCCAAGGGTTCCAGCAAGGTGACATGGTCTGGTTGTACCGCTCTACCCGGACCAAGGGACGCTGCCCGAAGCTCCAGCAAACATGGCAAGGACCGTACCAGGTGGTGAAGAGGATTAACGACGTGGTCTACCGCATCCAGAAGGTGCCCCGAGGGAAGATGTTGGTGGTACATTTGGATCGTCTGGCCGGCTACGATCGTGCTGTTCAGGACGACCAGCCTTGAGGGAGCAGTGTCGCGGCGACACGCATAAAAGGTTCGGCGCAGAGAGATAACAGATGGATAGTGTATCACGGAGATAAAGAGCTTGCATAAGCAGATAAACATAGTGTGGAGATAAAAGATATGCCAAAACATATAAAGTTAGAAATTTGTAGTGACATCTGTTTGTCTTACAGAACAGTAGATTTCTTGTTTGTTACAGAATATTCCAGAAATATCTAGTGATATTAGTATGCTATATTTAAGAGATCGTGACACGCTAGCGGACAGTTGTAAACAGGAGTGTGGTAAGCAGTGGAAGTTGAGTAAGCTCTTTGTTGTGGTCAACGACCTTGGTAGATCGTAATTGTGTATGTGACATAATGCGACTACTGTAAGAATAGAAGAGTGTATTTCTATGGAAATAACATTTAGAATGCAAAGTGGACTTTTAATTCTACGAACCCACAATGTCACAATATTAAGCATGTGCAAATTTATATATGCATATTAAATAGTTTTAATATTAAAAAAGATAAGGAATGCAATCTCAGTGACCCTTAAACTGCCTTTCCACAGAGCACAGTGTCTTTTCCTATACGAGTACCTAAAATAAGCTGTAAATTGTCCTCAGACCTAAAGCCATCTGATTAGACATTGCATAAGCTCAAGAAAATCTATGGACAGAAGGTTCACCTGGTAGAGTAGCCATACTTCCATAAAGTTCCTTCATTTAAAGTAGCTTAGCTTAGAAGAGAGTTCCATCCAGCTTAGTGGGAGGAGATGTGACATTGGTGCACTACACTAAAGGGATTGGGGAAGCTCTGTGAAACCATCTAAATCATTGTCTGCTTTGCTCGTGCAAGAAACAATAACAATCTGATATGATAATTTCTGTTTATGTCGGCTATGCCACACGTCACCAGCTTATCTTCGATCCCAGGCGACCGCAAAGTGAGATTTGTGGTGGACAACACGGCGCTGGGGCGGGTTTTCTCCGGAATCTCTGGTTTCCCCTGCCATCTCGTTCCGCCGGTGCTCCTTCTTCATCTCATGTATCATCAGTGTCATCGCCTGCAGTGCCGTATGTAGTAAAAGCGGGCATTAAGCACTACACCAGCTTATCCCCCTTAACCGACTTCCCACATCTCGCAACCAGGCTACACTACAATGAATTATATTTTACATTATAACTATGTGATAATCACTAATTATTTTAAAAATACTTACAACATGAGGGGAAAATTTCTTGTCGTAGTCCTTAAAAGCTATAATCAAGCCTTCTCCAGGTTCACTTGTAACAGCAACCTGAACCTGAAACAGCATTTTGTTAGTAGATTTACATGTTACTGCTATTTGCATTTTAAACATGAACCAAAATGCACATTAAACGGTAATCTGATGTGCTACATTCACATGACTTTTGATCTATGATGAGATATTTAATAGTGTAACAACACATGGATATCAGGAAAATGGCTGACAGTACAAAAAAATTATTTGAACACAAAACTACATGAAATAAAGCAAAAATTAATAATTAGGCATATAAGGGCACTTACATATCCAGAAAAGGAATGCATTTTCTAAGCTTAAAATCCCCTAAGTTAGATAAAAAATGTCTTGCTTTAATAAACATTATAGAATGAATCTAAATAAAATAATAAATGAAAGAAAAATAAGCAAAATTGAGAACTAATAAATAATGCACAAAATAAAATTAAACTTGGTCCATTATAAAATCAATTGAAAAAAAAGAACTAATGAAAATTGGGTAGCAAATATAGGAACTGAAAAAAAATTGTAAATTGTGAATACATAAAATACTAGTGATGGTTTTATTGCATACTATGTAAATATTGTAGATATGATGTGAATTGCAACTAAGGTACAAACACAAATATCTGCATGTAATTCTTTTCTTACAAGAAATAACACAAAAGGATATCATAAATGGGATCAACTCTTTAAAATATAAGACATCCAGTGGCTTAATGAAGTCAAATGAAATGGTGAAAGAATGAAGTGGCAAAGATCTTCAGAGGAAATAAACCTAAGCAAAATAGCAAGGTGGTGATTACACAAACTTATAAACAAAAATAGTTACTTCTTGCCCAATTGCACTATGCTCCAGTTAAAAATTATAGAGGTTTTTTTTGTTGTTGTTGTAATTTACGTCCTCTAATCGGATGATGAATGGAATGGATGAAATGATGCTCAAATGTGTCCAGGGTCCATGGAGCTTAGAGTTACCAGACATTCCTCTTACAGGATAAGGGAAAACCCCGGAATAAACCTTATCAAGGGAACTCACCCTGACTGAGATTCGAACTCGGGACCTCTTGAACGTTAGGCAGACATGCTACCACCACGCTACCAAGGCGGGCCATAGAGATGTTGTACAGTATTCTGCATTTATACATTCTCATGTGAATTAAAGTATGTTTAAAAGGAACCCCAACTTTTGCAGCTACATCAACTTTATTTTTATTTTTTATTACTATACAACAATTTAAGATCTATCTCCCTCCTCAAAATAGTGCCTTCTATAGGCAATACCCGTTTGCATAATTTCTTTCATTGTTTGGAACTCCTGGTTCACCTATTGTAGGATAGCATGCAGGTTTATTGTTTCCTTGCTTTGGAAATGAGGTCCTTTCAATGTGTTTTCCAATTTGGGAAACAGGAAAATGTCTGCTGCGGGTAAGTCTGAAGAATGCAGTGGATAGGACCCAAAGGAAATGTGATGTTTTGCTAGGTAGCTACAGATAAGGAGTAACACATGAGCTGGTACATTGTTGTGATCAACATCCAATTCTGGTTTCCTGTAATTGAGACGTCTTCCTGTGCACTAAGATTTACTAAGACTTTGTTCACCATCAGACCACATGGTACAAATTCATGCTGGACTTACTATGCTGTAAGTATGTACCTAAGTCCCAGGCACAAACAGTGCTTATCTCAATGTATATGAGAATTAGTGGTTAACCCGGAAAAATACAAGTCATTGTACATGTTTAGGCTTTCATAGCCGGCAGCCTCTTCAGTCTCACAGGGATTGGTGGACGAGTAACCAATAGTAGCCAAGTGGGTAGTCGCTCATCATACCTCTATATATCGTTCAGGTGCTCAACTAAACGCCAGTCTAGTTGTAAACAGACAAGACTTAGAATCTCTGAAGATGCCCGACGGAGTTACGGGCAAAACGTCAGATTGTTTTCATCGTCCAGACCACGGCCTTCAACCCCGGAAACAACATTCTATTGGAATAAATACAAGTCAGTTGGGAAATTCAATGTCATGCTGACAAGTTGGCCATATTAGCTCAGTGATTAATAGCAACTGGAGATCCGTGGTTCAAATTCCACCCATAGCATTGAATTTTTCAGTCTGGCTCTACCTATACAAACCTTAGTAGTTGTAGTTGTAATTTCCGTCCTCCAACTTTAAGTCATATCGGACGATGGATGAAATTGGTGAAATGATGCTCAAATGAGTCCGGGGTCCATGGAGCTTAGAGTTACCCGACATTCGTCTATTAGGATAAGGGAAACCCCGAAAAAAACCTTATCCAGGCAACTCGCCCTGACCTACAAACCTTAACCTACACATAGCTAGTGTAGAAGAACAATTAATTTCCATCAATTACCAAACTGCTGAAGTTAAAGCCATATAAAATAATTGTGGCACGTGCTCTTTAACCGCTTCGCCGATGGCCATTTAAACCCCTCAAGGGCTGGAAACGGATACCCAATAAACAGATCAGGACATTTAAATTGTTAAATGCTGTAAAAATGCATCATAAATACAATTCCGTATCTTCCGTATTTATTAAGTTATTTAAACGAAACAAAAACTGGTTTAAAACTCATTAAAGGCAGTATACATCTACAGTAACAATAAAGTAGAGACTACACTAATAAATTGTTGAAATTTCACTACTTTGTTTCACTGTAGCAAAAGCCATTCTTTGTACCGAACGCGCCTAATATTTGAATCATTTTGTTTTGTGTGTATACGAGCCAATGTATGTATGTATAGCTACGCAAGCGACTTCTCCGGTTCAAGTTTAGTTTATTTATGCTATACCAAGCGATTATCATACGAGAATATATTGTGTTACACACTTACACACTGGAAAGAAAACTCTCTGTCAGCATCTGTTATTACAGTGTTTCTCAACCAAGGTTTCTAGTGGCCTTATGCAGCTATTTTCGCTCTGTATTTTAGTTATTTATAATCTCTTTGTGTTCAGGGTGATTTCTTATAGCTATCAAGAGCTAAATGAATGGCACATTTAAAATTGTTAAATTTCAATGTTAACCATGGCTTATCCCTGTAATGTAGCAAATAAATTAGCTTGGGTATGATGTGTACAGGCTTCTGATATTACTGTAGAAAATCTGAAGAGTTGTTGTACGATTATGAAGGAGATCTTTAGGACATACGTAGCAGTGACGTGTGCTGGTCTACAGATGGCAAGCTAGCTACTCCATTGTTTGGGGAAATGGCGGGTCAAATATGGGTGATGCAGGTCAGCTATCCCTCTTTACGGAAAACAGTTAAATGGTAAAAAAAAAAAGTATTTTTATACCACTGGATGTAACTATGTATAGTTGTTTAGTAATTTTCAGAGCTGCAAATTGATGCAATACATTCATCTACCTGTACTTGCGCATATAAATAGCTCGTAACCTAATTGAGTATTATAATACTCAGAGGCCTCTTTATACTAGGGGGTAGGAAATTCACCACGACATCATCCCTCATACTTGAGAGAAAACACTTTCCTAAAAGGATACCACCCACAACCAAAAAAGTAGCAACCATTTCGAAAATGTGTAGTGTGTTGCGAAAAAGAAGTTCGCAAGGAAACCAATATTATTTGGTGTGAATCTGCAGATGTGCTCTTGGGTGTTTATCCAGTTTTGGAGGTGTGCAATTCAAAAAGAAACCGTTAAGAGTACGTTTACATTCCATATAGAACTAATTTAAATTTATTGTAAAATAGCAAGATTAAAATAATTGGCGTTAAATGAGCATTAAATGCATGTATGCGCAGGACGTCTATACACGTCCATATCGGTTTGGGGCATTTTAACTTGGACGTCATATGACGTCCATATCGGTGAAAGGGTTAAAAGTTGACCCTGTAACTAGGCACACATTTTGTGAATGGATTCTCAATAATGTATACAAGGTTGAAATAGATCCAGATATATTTTTAATGGACCAGCTTGGTTCCACCTTCATGGACATGTGTAGAGATAAAATAATCGTTAACTGGAGTTCTGAGAAACCTTATACTGTTCACAAAGTAGTTCATGATGAAAAAATTGGTATATGGTGTGCCATTAGCAGAGAAAGAGTTATAGGGCCAATTTTTTAGTTAGGGACAACATTGAACATTCATACATGTGCAAATATAACTTTGCCCCTGCTATTTAGAGAATTAACAGACAGGGACTGTGATATTGTCTTTTTTCAACAAGACTGCAGAAGCTCATATGCTCAATTAATTTCATGACAGAATTATTAGTAGAGATTTGTGGCCTTCTCAGTCCCCACAACCTAACCTTCTGTGACTTCTACCTCTGGGATAACTTAAGTATACAAGACAAACAAACCCACACACTATGGGAAAATTAAAACAAATTATGTGCCAGGAAACTGCCAGCATTTCCCAATGTGAACTACAGTAAGGGATAGTTTCCTAAAGAGGTGCCAAAAATTAGTGGATGACAGTGGGCAGTGTCAGCATCTCCTTTCATAAAACTGGTAAGTAAAGCCTTCAGAAATACTTTTAAAAAGTTATACCATCTGCATCTTTCTTTGATAGCGGCAGTTGGCGACAAGGACACTAACAGGCAAAATACAGTACAGCCAGTTCATAGCTTTTGAATTACATGTTATAAAGGAAATTACTAATAATGCAGACAAGGAGTAGGCGCTCACATTCACGCCAGTAAATACAAATGTATTACATGCCACACATTTCTATACTCATTTGCTTTAATTTTGATATTATATCTTATCTGAACAATGTAATGACAATACAGTATTATAACTTTTCATACCAACAAACTGAATACAGAAATGTAATATGCATATAAAAATAATCAAATAGTGAAATACCTACCACCAGATATTTTAAAATGCAAAGTTATACAATTAGTGCCAAAGTTTAAGTAACAAACACCACTGAATTACTCATTTATTGTATTGAGGGATTGAGGATTCTAAGCCCACAAAGTGCTGCTGATGGATTGAGTGTCATAAGTCGCAAAGCTTAGCTAAAAGCAAACAAAATTGTAGCTATAGGTAAACCCCAGTGATACATTATGCGTGATTGAAGGAATTTAGTAACAGGTGTGTGTGTGTGTGTGTGTGTGGTGTGGTGTGTGTGTGGTGTGTGTGTGTGTGTGTGTGTGTGTGTGTGTGTGTGTGTTGTGGGGTGTGTGTGTGTGTGTTGTGGTGTGTGTGTGTGGGGTGTGGGGGGTGTGTGTGTGGGGTGTGGGGTGTGTGTGTGGTGTGGGGTGTGTGTGTGTGGTGTGGGGTGTGTGTGTGGGGTGTGTGTGTATGGTTGGGGTGTGTGTGTGTGTGTGTGTGTGTGTGTGTGTGTGTGTGTGTGTGTGCGCGCGTGTGTGTGCGTGTGTGTGCGTGTGTGACAACAAATAGCTTTTTAACCCAATGATACATGTTGGAAAAATGAGTTATTTATACAAATTGTGTTGTGTGGATGAATACAGTCAGTGTAAAAAGTGTTCGTACATCTATATTGTTTTGCATTAGAATGTGCATCAAACAAAAAGCACAGGTTTTAAGAAATATGTAACTTAAAAAACATTAATACAAAACACTTATTTGCACAAGTACACAAACAGAACCGCATTGTGATGTTTAAATTTGTAAAAATTACATAAAATGCACAAAAAAACCCATCTAAAATAGGCACAAAAAGTGATCGTACACCTGTGGTAGTGCTTCAAGAACATAAGATCAAAGGCTTAACAAGCCAACATTCACCTGGCAGCTTACTTGTGGATAACAGTGATAAACAGAGCAGGGTCAGACGTCAGTCAACAGCGAACACACAGGAATGTAAAATGGGGAGCAAGCACAGGGAAACCAGCAAAAAAACAAGAAAACTGATACGGTGCAAAATAGGACAAGAACCGGAAGACCAAAGTTGTTAACAGAACAAGATAAAAGTTATCCTGCGTGAAATAACGAAGGATCCAAAAATCAGTGCTGTGAAGTAGGCTGCGGATCTGGGACAAAGTGGTAGAAATGTTTCGGCCAGCACCGCTCGCAATATTTATCGAGCAGCTAGATATCATGGTCAAGTACCCCGAAAAAAGTTCTAGGTGAGTATTTAAAAAAAAAAAAAGGAGCACCGAAATAAAGGAACAAACGTCTGGAATAGAGTGATTTTTCTGATGGGAGTAACTTGAATACTCTTGGATCCGATGGAAGGCGCACGGTATGTGCGAGAAAAATACAGAGCTGCATCCCAAACATCTAGTACCCACAGTAAAACACGGAGGTGGCTCCATCATGGTCTGGGCATGTATGAGCGCTTCAGGTGTGGGTCGACTGCACTTTATTGATGGAACTATGGACCATAAAGTCTATATGGACATTTTAAAGGAAAATCTCCATGCTAGTGTCCAGAAACTAGGTCTTGAGAACAATTTTATGTTTCAGCAGGACGACTCCAAACATACAGCTGGAAATACTCGCTTGTGGCTGCTTTATAACACACCAAAACAACTCATACACCTCCCCAGTCACCAGATATGAACCCTATAGAACATCTGTGGTCTATTTTGGAGGAAAATCAGAAATTACTCAATTTCTAATAAAGGATTAAAACAGGCACTTCAAATAGAATGGGACCTAACTGAACCAAAGAAAAAAGAGAGCTAGTGGAATCAATGCCACGGAGACTGGAGGCAGTTATAAAAGCAAAAGGTAAGCCCACCAAATATTGAATAATGGTATACATTATAAAAATGTTATTGAAATCGTAGGTGTGCGATCACTTTTTGTGCGAAATAATAGCATATATTTTATTTTAAGAAGAAGTAATTAATTTATTTA
This sequence comes from Mantis religiosa, assembly GCA_030765055.1. NCBI lineage: Eukaryota > Metazoa > Arthropoda > Insecta > Mantodea > Mantidae > Mantis > Mantis religiosa. Next base: position 147,810,729 of record CM060951.1, read on the forward strand.
TATGTTTTGTTATCTAAAACATTACCAAATACAATATAAATGCTTTACCAGACAATTTATTTATAAATTTGCCAAGCATCACATTCCTGTTTCTCCAAGAATTTTAGATTTTCTTATGTGTACATACACTTTTTACACTGACTGTATATTAAACAAATGTTTCCTGTCACTTTACTATTTTTATAAAATCTTTACATATGTACAAGAAAAAGTAAAATAGTATCAATCCAGCAAATTTCAATTTTTATTTAAGTTGTCACTGCATATCGCTATTAGCTGCAGAAAAATGTCCATTTATTGTTATTTAGCTGTAAAAGAAAACAGCCTGAAATTGTTGAGCATGTTTAGGCTCTAGAAATTGCAGACAATACTCCTAAGGTAACCATAGTTTGTTACAGCAAAAAAGTCCCACGGGAATGATGTGCAAGGGGGGGGGGGAGGTTAGACATTGTTCCAATATCTGCTTATAGTTGTTTGTGACACTGAGGTCAGTTTAGTTAGAGCTGATTCAGAAACAATCTGATGCCCTCTACTTTTGCAAATATATCTTCTCGGTTTTGGTGTATGAACGAATAGGGCATGCATTTTTTAAATGGTTTCACTCCTTGTGTAGCATGCATTCTCTGTCAAAAACATTCACTATCACTGTTGCACTGTGTAAGGGTGGCACATTCCTGTCAGGGACTTTCTTTGCTTTGGCAAACAGTATGCCTACTAGCTTCAATTTTCTGTGTAATCAGTATGTCCTACAGCTATGTCTCTGGCATCCGGTAGTAACAACTTCCCCTCTTTCTATATAGTTTAAATAAGAGAAAACATCAGTAGTTATAGTTCATATCATAAAAGACTAGGGAAACTACAGGAGCAATGTTGGCACCAACAGCTGTCATCAACGGTGCATAAACAGTAAGTACATTTGGACATAAGTTTTATTCATTTTATTTTCAAATAAATTTAGATTTTTTCTGAGATATGGGGAGTACTTTTAATCTACGGATCATGTCTGTAATTTGATGCAATATCAAAGCTGAGGTTGGAGCAAAGTTTGTGGTATTTTTACATTCACTAACCAAATGTTATACTTACTTCTTTTGCCTCTTCTGTAGGTCTATAATTTACTTCTGCGGCAGTGAAATTGAAGTAACCATACTTTTTAGGTCTGACAACAACAACGTGCGACACGTTTGTTCCTGGTGCAATCCGGTCCAGTTTTATATTCAGCTGACCTCCAACTACCACAAAGGCTTCTGATTGGAAACTGTTATCACTAAGTTGGACATTCAAAGCGGCACTATTCCCAACGTTGTATAGCGTGTACTGAAAATCAGGATGTTAGAGATTACTCCATATGCTTAATTCTACTACTTTTCTATGAATTGCCCCATTTACTTGGTGACAAACTTATTTAATCAAACACCAATTCACTTAAGAGTTAGATTTACCTTCACTACTATGTCCATATCCTCAACCAAATATTTATTTAGAATTTGTTTGGCAATGAGCAATCTTGCCCCACTTTCTTCTTCTTCATTTGCATACACATTTGCCATAAGCGCACACACTGCTAAAAGAATGCCGTACTTCATTATGAAAGCTTAATTGATAATTTTCAATTATAAACACTTAATTCAAACACGAGTTCCAATGCAGAACAGGGAAATGCAAGCTGGGCTCAGCTCAGCTGTCTAACTCCATTATCTTAGATGCTGAAAGACCTAAAACTTGTTTCGTGTCACCGGTCTTAGACACGTATGTTTATTTCCGTAGCACAACGTGCTTTCCATTGGCCAAAGGAAGTGACGTCTATGCCATTGCAGTCGAACCATAGAACAACAAATCAGTTTAATACTCCAACCCACAATTTTCACCTGTGCACCAACTTGAGCCCAAGGAATAATATTCGATGGCCATATGGGATTTTCCTATATGAAGAAACAAACAAAAGGTTCATAGGTTGCTTTATTGACAATAAAAAATTGTCAATGAGTCTACTACCTTCACTATACCTACTCCTTACTAGTTTGTGCAGGTTTTCATATCACTTACTTAAGTTAAAACTTCCCTAAAATGATAAAGTATACTATTACCATAAAGTTTTCATGTTTTAAACACGATAATTTAATAATATAAAAAATGTCTCGTCAAACAACAAGACAAAGCTGGTACACTCATTCATCATCCATCTTAGATGGTCCTCACTGGGTCGTCATCATAGTATACCTATGTATATTACATATATGAAATTGTCAGTTTCAAGTTAAAGCCATATTATAGAACTTAATATATCTGTGTTGGTTTGTGTTAGTAATCGTATAAAGACTAAACGTCATTAAAGTTCTTTCCAGTTAGACCAGATACACGGTTAAAGTTAGGCCGTGCCTGTCGTTTCGACACTTAGCTAGCCGCCTGGAACAACAGTAAAACCACGGGTGAAAAGTACAGATAGTCCGAAGTAAAGCAGCTTTCTGGATTGTTGTAGCTCCCTGAAATCCATTTATAACAATTATTCCAATCATAATGTCTTTTACAGCGATATTATGGTATTAAAGAATCCACAGAGTACAGTTCCGTTTTGACACATCCGAGGTGTGCAGTTAGCAGTTCAGAAGCCAAATACAGCTAAACGTCGAAGCTGCGATTTGGGCAAAATTTGGATTAAAGTAGCTTGTAATCATTGCGGGATTAATCGTTATAGGAAGAAGATAAACTTATGAAGAAATAAATTTATATCGGAGTTATTTTAGCATTATTAAAATATTTAAAAGGTTCCGTCGGTAACGATACATAATGGACCCAATATTAAGTGACATTTGTATACCAAAACTTGTAGACGTTTCGCAACTGCTAATTCTAGTACAATGTACTTATTCACTCACTTCTCGGTGCTACAAGTCGTGTAGGACCTTGACCACACTGACAATCTCAGCACGTCTGGATGATCCCTGCGCATTTCCTCCGCATTCTTATCCCCACCTTTCAAGTCCTCCTCCACATTGTTCAACTATGTTTTCTTTGGAATTCCTCTGCATCTTCTGCAACTTACATTTCCTTTATAGATGTTCTTGAAGATCTATCATTTTAAATTTTCTCTGCATGGTCCAGCCACATTAATATGTTACTTTTATTTCCCCAAACATATCAGAATCCCCATATCCATATCCCTGATCTTCCGTATGCTCCAGCTCTATTCACTGCTCCAAGGTTTTTCTTAATATTTCCCTCTCCCAATTTTCAGATGTTCCTCTTCTGCCACAGGCATAACCCGCAATTCCGATTAATATATTATTACTGATCTAATGACAGTTCGATAAACTGCCATCTTCAATTTTCTAATCAAGAAGCGTGACTCCGAGAATCTTGGTCATAGGTCAGTATGCGCTATTCCCTGCTGCTATTCTTACTTTTATTCTCCTATGTTGTCACTGCTTTCCATCACTCTCAAGTATTTGAAAATCTAACGCCTCTCACAATTAACTGCCGTTAATTTAATGCTTTCTCAATCACAGGAACGTTTTCCCTGTTGGAGAAGAGAAGTTGAGTTTCGCAGTAATTCACTTGGAGTCCTACCTAAACAGCCCTTCTTACAGATCTTTCACTCTAGGCACAGATACGTCGACATACCACTGGACCACTCTATTGCTGCATTGAACAACAGTGTCTTTTTTATTTAATTTGCGTTATCCAACATTGTCATACTGGACGATGAGTGAAATGGGTGAAATGGTGTCTAAATGAGCCCAGGATCAGAGTTACCCGACATGTATCTTTCAGGATAAGAGAAAATCCAGAAAAAAACCTTATGAAATAACTCGTCCTGACTGAGATTCAAAAGTGGAATCTTTTAAACGTGAGGCAGACACACTAGCACTTACGCTACAGAGGCGAGCAACTGCGGTTAATACATCTCCTTGTCGTAAGGCTTGATTAATTCCAAATTCTTTCGTGGGCTTTCTTTATATATTGACTTCACACTTGTAATAGTGACGGTCATGCGTACTAATGCAAGTAGTTTATTTATGGAGATATTCTAACACAGAGACAGTAATACAATTTGCATAGATTAGAGTGTTCATACGTTCTTGATAGAAAGGAAACAAGAACCATCTTGATTAATTCCAAATTCTTTCGTGGGCTTTCTTTATATATTAACTTCACATTTGTAAGAGTGACGGTCATGTGTACTAATGCAAGTAGTTTATTTATGGAGATATTCTAACACAGAGACAGTAATACAATTTGCATAGATTAGAGTGTTGATACGTTTTTGATAGAAAGGAAACAAGAACCGTGTTGTAGGATCACAAACTACCCATTTTGTTATATGGGATGGCAAACCGCATAATTTCTGCTGCTTTGAGTTGCAGTAAAGTGTACAGCGATAAATCATTTTAATGCTACTGCTAAACTAAGACATAAAAATTGCCGATATAAAGAAACTATAAACAGACAGTTTTTGCATTCAGTGTCATCTGTGCTCACTGAACCACACAGATAATATACTTATTACCCGTCTTCTCACATGTGATAATATATATCTATTGGTGTAGTATAAGAAGGAAAAACACAAATGGTACTTGAATAGGTTAATTGAGTGCATCTATCGACTAGAGCAGGCATTTGTGCAGGTGCATATCTGGTGTCGATGTGCCAGGGTGAAAATCTACTAAGCAATGATCACTTCTTTAATGTAACAATTTGTACTGCTATTCAGTTTTCTTCAAGATATAATCAGTGAAATACGCGTGAAGCAGTCTCCTCTTTATTCCGTTGAAACGTCGAACCTATGAGACGACTCTAATATCCCGCAGTGGTAGCAGTCAGGATTTGTGCCCACTACCATCACAAACTAAGCGTGTCTGCCTCACGTTCAAGAGGTCCCTAATTCGAATCTCGGTCAGGATGAATTATCTGGATAAGGTTTAAAGCGGAGTTTCCTCTTATTCTGAAAATATGAATGTCAAGTAACCCAAGCTCTATGGAGTCTGGCTCATTTGAACACCAGTTCACTCATTTCATTCATCGTCCGACATGAAGGTGGACGTTAAATAAATCAATTCGAGGAAAAAATCGAATAACCAGCGCTATATGTCAATCAAGAAAAGCTCGTTCTCTCATTCGCGGACTGACTCACTAGTAAGCACACTCAGTTATACAGTCGCTAGTATTTGCAAGGGTTCTGAAATATTAGGAGGTGTAGGGAAATCAAGTTTTAAAACAATCTCTTTAGGAATAGCATTCTGACTTCAGGGATAAAAGTTTACGATTACGCAATTCCCTTATCTTTCAATTGCCTTTCTGATGTTAACGCTGTAGAAATATTTCCACCTGCTTGTTATTCTAGTATAAGATAAATAATTATATTTTATTAATTCAGGAATATTAGCAATTATGTAAATCATTATATCAATAGCAATATCTATGATTTTATAATAATATTTGTGTGAACGTATCAAATATAAATTATGTATAAAATGTTGTAAACCTCAAACATTATAACCAAGAAAATACACAGGCGTAGTTTCTCCGGATCGTCTGCAAGGTTTCGGGGCAACTAACGGTACGCTACCCTCTTAGCGTTGGCTATGAGGGTTATTGGCCTTCCCTTTCGTATAGCCTAAGAAAGGAACTTACCGTTTCTGCGAAGGTTAGAAAAGGGCTGTGTTGGAGCAGAATCGAGGCAGTCTGGCGAAGTCTCAGTTAGGGAGAAGTGTAAAGCCGTAGCAGCATCAAGCGACGTGAAGTGCGAGGTTCATCCGATGTTATATAGAATATTCTAAGATTAAGATAAATATTTAAGACCTTCAAGCACATATAGTTACGAGTAGTCCGCGAGTGTTGCCTAAATTACTAAAACCTTGCAGACACCCGAGTAACTCGACGCCGATGCAAAAGTATTAGAAGACTGTCTTGTTCATGAACCTGAGAACAACCCAAATTCCCAGTCCAACTACAACACCTACTCCATGGTTTAATAGTGATACAGATACTCGTCGAGGCGGACCCTGAGATATTAGCGCCTCCTCAGCCACATCAATGAGTACGACGATCTTCGCTTCGAAGCCTGACGGAGTGAGGATCCTTCCAGTTAACGTTATATAGTCAGAGAGAGCACTTGTCTTTTCAACTGGCCAGTCGACCTGTTAGGTGTTACCTTTTCTGCAATAGACACCTAAGGCCGATAGCTGCATCACAATGCTCCTGTACATCACCTACATTTTAGAATGGAACGACACTGGCGAGCTACTTTGCTTCTCAAAGCCTAGTGTTCATAATAAGGTGAGGTAGTTTCACATTAGCTCGTCTTCATGGGGATAGCGCGTCTACTTAACACTTAAGAGGTCTGGAGTTCGAATTTCGGTACACTGCGTCAAGGAATGAGGCATTTTTCAGGGTATTCCTTTGTTCTGAGAAGACGGAAGTCGGTTCATCTGTAGGTCTACGGATTCTGGAATATTATTTTGCCAATTTAATTTATCTAAAGATATGACATAATGGGTTAAAAGTCAAAAAATAAAAATATATACAAACAATGAGTGTGATGCTCGGGGAAAGCGCACGTTGCATTTTATATGAATTTAAACTCAATTAATTAAACTGGGGAAATCTTAATATTTCTTTGATGTCAAGGAATGCGGTTCTAATGGAGAGATTGCTGTTGAAGCCACGGAAGTGAATTCCATTGCACGTAGGACTCGAAAGTTTGTTGACCTTTTCCTCAAGTAAATATCAAGTTATCGTAAAATTTACAAATAGATTACCAGTACTGTGGTCACATAGTTTCGAAATATCCCGAATTTCTCATTAACAGAACATATCAAAAGAGGTGCATGTTAATGCGTTTTAACCCAACAGCGGGCGCACCAACTTTTGTAACAGGAGCGGGCGTGCGGGATACTCTATGCCTCACATTCATTTCTCAATATTTTAATCATATTGATAAACTTTAAAATGTAAAGATACTTATATTTCAGACCTATTTACTTTATTAACATGTATTTAAATTTTGCAACCAATGTTGCGCACCGTTTCCACGCATACTGCATTTGAATGCAACCTGAACAAAATCGTTACGTTGTCGTATAAACGGAATGTATGGATAACATTTACTGACATAAAAGCATGCAAACAGATATAAACGAACTCGGTAATGATCTCTGATGGAAAATAGCAGCATAAATCACATTTTAAAGACATTTATGTCAAAATTGACAATAGCATGAAAAGGCGAGAGTTGATCTCTAGGAATTCTTGCTGAAGTTTTTTGGCCCAGGAAAATGCCTTACTATGTTCCTCCTCTTTATTTTACCACCCCTCGAAAAATCCACTCTTCGCACTTTGCAATAGCTATCTTTTCCAGAAAAACATTTTACAGAACTAAGATACATAGACTCCTTTATATCACTTTGTCCAGAAACAGTGTTGTGGTCACTTTGTTCAATTCCGACCTCTTCGCTTGATTCATCGCTATTAGGTCATCTTCTGGCAGTACGTTGAATATCGGAAAGGCGCGCGGGGAACTTTATAACCCAGCTCGACAATGCTGATCAAACTCGAATATAAACAGTCCTTCACACTTTCAAAACAGGATGTGACAGTACCAAGACGTGCTCAAAAGGGCAATGCACGAATGGTAAGCGTAACAGACTGATGGAATCATTAGCAATGTTGCCACATGCACAAATGTAAAGGATACTTGATACCCCAGCGTGCCCGCTCTTGGGTTAAGACGATTTCTTCTAATAAATTGCTGAGAGTTTAAGATTTTTACCGGTCGGTCATATTTTAGGTTTGTGTGATTTCGGTTCTTTCATGAGTTGTCTTCCGGAAGGTCGGGAAGATGTCATGTACTAAGGACTGAATTTAATATTATTTCGAGTGCTTTTATATCGTCGGCAGGCATAAGCTCTCTTCAATGTTCGGAATTTTGCCAGAAACAGTGCCGTTCCACTAGGCAGATGCCAAACTAGTCAATGATTGATGGTGCTGATCTGGCGAATTCAGTTTTCAGTTTAACGGTCACCGAATTGTCGAGAGAGGGTTTCAAGTTTAGCAATGATTGCCTGGGAGGAGGCGTCATCATTGCTCCCTAAGGTCTCTTGTAGATACATGTAAGGGCATCAGCTTTTTTATTCTTAGTTGATGCGGTACGTTGGTTGGAGAAATAGGAGGGCTTCTTGACTAAGACATTTGGAAATGCGCCAGACGGAGACATGTCTGGGTTGACATCCTGGAGTGTTTAGTCTCACTGCTGTTTAAGAATGGCTGATGTGTTCTGTTCATGTTGCTGGTTGCATCTTTGGTAGTAGTCGATTTCCATGCGTTTGCCAGATTTTTGCAATTTGTATGCTACGTTTCGTGAGTCGTTTTAATGTCGTTGAGCATCAATTTGGAAATATTGGCGTGGTTGTGTCAGAATCTACGACGGCCTGTTTGATGATAGCTTCGAGGAGTAGGCCTTAAGATCACCGGGAATGATAAGTGGGTTTGAAGTAATTGGAAGAGACTAGATTCCCGAAACGGCATGCACTTTGCTTTATTTCAATTGCGACATAGAGGGCAACTGGAACCTTCGAGGGTGATAAAAAGCAATAAGTGGTCAAAGCTAATGACTGAGAGGTTCGCTCAATGGGACAGGTTACATAGGAGCGCAGGATCAAGTACGCTGGTACTGATGCTGGATTTTGGTGGAATTAAGGGAGCTCATCAGATGCATAGATTATGTAGTCGGAATCTCTTTGATGGGCTAAGAGTGTAATTACGTCCGAATTGTTGCAATTGCTGTTCCATATGAAATTATGGCATTGAAGTCGCCGGCGATAATACGCGATATCTAGTTGAATGATCTGATCTAGATCTGTAGTTTCCAGGTCGTTTGGTGGGTTGTAGATTGCCTCAAACGTCGCGTGAAAGTAATTGATTGCGACAGGTACGATTGTAGCTTTGATTGCAATCGCGATTATCTAGCCAGGAAGCAGACATCAGTTGGGAAGGTGTAAGTCGATTTACATAAACAAAGCTATGTCGATGTTCTTAGCGAGAAAATCAGTAAGTTCGGCGTTATGAGGCGCACCCTGTCTGCATTCCACGCCATAGTCAAGGGATTATTTATCCATGTTTTACAGGTCAGTTTGGGCATATGTAAGTCCTTGTGGAAGGAGAAGTTGTAGTTCGCTTTCTCTAAATGGGCCTGGATTTATAAACATGGCGAAGAAGTCAGCATTATTTTATATGATATGGGGTGTGTCAAGGAAATTTGTAGGCATGCTCTTCATAACAGTGTATGTTCACGATTCATGTAGCGATTTGTGGTATCGCTGCCTGCGCAGCGTTCTCAAGTGAACCTCATAAAGCAAGCGCGCAGTTGGAGGTACTGGATTAAATGTTTCACGTCGGCGAATCTGGTACAAGAGCATCTATACTTGTCCTATAGAAACTGTGACAGCGGGCTTTTGCTGAGGAAGCATTGTAAGTGTTCTGTGTGCGAGGCCTGTCACTATATGCCTTGTGAACCCTGTGCTACTCGAGTGGGTGCCAGGAAATCATTACTAGCATCCAATCTCTGTGGTAACTGTCGTTGTGCACCAAAATGCTCTTTGCATAATCTCTGTATGTTGTTCTCTGTGGTCTAGGGGTAACATATTAGCCTCTGGTTTCCGAGATCGCAATCATTTTGGGTACGCGCTTTGACCTTATACAGAGATCTCTGACGGCCGGCAGAGTTGCTGTAGCTGGTTAGCTTGGATGTCCATGTCACGGAGCTACTCCTCCCGGGCTACCTTCGCTCCGTTCTGTTTTTGTAAGGGCGCTGATGACCGCCGTAGTTGAGCGCCCTTATACACATCATCATCATCATCTTCGCTCCGTTCACGTGCTTGATTACGAGTCTCTGGCTGGTGCTGTAGACTGTAATCCTCCAGGAACCTGGTGAGATGGTTTTGGTCATCCCAGGAAGACACGCCTTACAGCTGCTTGTAGTCAGCTTTCGGAAATTGTCTATTAATTCCGTGAGGCGAGAGATATGCTGTGATTGGGCCTTTTATTGCATCGAGTCGGAGGTATGGAGCCAGCTAACTGGTTGCTAGGGCTGGTTTCAGGACTATGTGCGGTAACAGTTAGGGACCTGCCAATCACACTTGTTTAATGTTGAACACAAAATTTAACTGTATTTTTTGTGAATAAAGTTCTTATAGCAAAGATAGATTCTGATTCTAAGAAAGGGACACATTTCTTTGCTACAACATACTATTTCATTTCCAGCAATGGCAGTAAATCTGGATATTACAGAAAGAGAGAATAAATTAAATATTAATTTGTGATATTCCCATAGTAATAAGGATTTAAAATGATGATGAATGGAGGGCTTTGATTGTTGCTTAGCTGTCAGAATATATTAGGATGTATTTTACTATATCTCTTTCAAAGAATTAGCATGCAAGTGTGGCAAGTATCTCACTCTGAAAGAGAGTGGCATAATTTCCCAAATTGATGCTACAGCATCTGCTCATTGATTTGCCATATATACCTGCTCATGATTTTTCATTAATATGTGAGCCTTCAGTGTAAACTACTTGTTTCATCACTGGCTTTCTCTACAGTCTCTGAGAATGTAGGAGAGGCATTATGGGTTGCTTAGACCTGGGTGAGTCCACAGTCAACAGAAGTGTTGACGTGGGTCCATAGGGTAAGGAATGTAGGATGGGGACTTGGATGTGGAGGTACAGTAAAGGGATAGAGGGATTGGATATGAAAGGAGAAATGATGGGCTGGAAGGGAGGGAAGGCTGGAACAGGAGGCTGGGTAGGAGAGTATAGGCAATTTGGTAGATAGAACTGAGTCAATAGAAGAAATGGAGGCATTGGAAGTGAAGGTGGAGGTTCAGAGTATTCAGAGGTTGCAGAACATGACTAGCCAAGCAGAGTTTTGCTACAGATTGCTGACATTATTAAATGAATGTGTAGGTTGGAAGAAAAGAAACAAGAGCTCAAGGTGGGCTCTTTACAGTTGCTGTTCTTTGGCTCAGCCGCCTTGAACAGAAGCCTATAGAAGGAACAAAAAGAGGAAAACAGAGAGAAGAATACAGTAGCAGAGAAAAAGTGGCAGTCAGTGGGCTGCTAAAATGCATGTCAAATATTCTGTATATGAGGCTGGAATTATATGAACTTTAGTGGGCAATGATAATTAGCATCTAACACAATAGACAAAGAAAAATATTTATTAGATCTAATTTCTGCAATTCATAATGGGTGGAAATACTTTATTTTAGCAGATTAAGAGAAAAATATATATTTTAATTGTCTGCAACATTGAAAATACAAGTTGTTTTTTTAAAATTGAGCATTATGTTCCAAGAGTTCTACATTGATGGAAAAACTCCTGGCAGTTGGTTGGATCTGAAGAAAATTACACAAGCTGGTTTAATGAGCTCATCTTTTGGCTTTCCTCTTGCATGAGTTCTAGAGCATTCCTACACAGAGACCAACAGCAATCTGCAAGCATTGCTTCATTCCAATGGTTCTGATATCTTATTTCATTACAGTAATTTCCTGGTGGAATCTTTTCTTGTGTTCCACACTCACAGCTCCACAAACAAGGAGGGAGAAAGTTTAGGTTAGGAGAAAATTCATCTTATGAGATATGTTACATGTAAGTTGATAGTATTTTTGCAGTACTACCACTGAGAAAAGTTATATAAAATTTTACGAACAATTCCCATGAAGGCTTCTTAAGCTTCCTTTTCTATCTGCTCCAAAGCTTGATAAAATGCAAGATCCTTTACAAGTTGACAAATCTGCGACGAAACAAAAATACCTTCCTTAACTTTTGCATTTCCTCTCAACTACTTATAATGCCTATCCTTCTTGAATCATTGCTTTGACAAAATTTGTCATAAATCCCAGCTTTGTATGTAGGGGGTAGAAGAATAACTTCTTTTGGGTCCATGAGAGGCCCAGCAATGACATTTTCTTGTTAGGTCAAGATTTCTTGTGGGCCAGTGTGCTTGAATACATTGTGATTTTATATCTCTACTGACCCATACACGTAAAAAGCAGCAGTATTTAGTGCAACCTAGATGCATTCCTAAGAAAGCAGCAATGACTTTTAAATCACCACATAACTTTCCATTTGTATTCAGCATATTTGTTCGAGTCAAGGAGAGTTTTATGTCTGCATAAGTCTTCATGCGCATGACCAACGGAATAGAAGGAAGACAGTTGTCATCATGATGCAATACAGTTTTCAAACTTAGCCTGGAGGAGACTATGAAGAGCCTCTATTACATAGGGTCATGGTTCAAATTCTGATTTCATCAAAGTATTAACATTACATAAAACAGCAGAATTGATTTTCTTCAAAATAAGAAAGTACTGTCACCGTGTGGCATTGTTGGGCAGCCGCCATAGGCCGAAGCCGGGTGCATGGGCAGGAGGGAGAAAGACAGAGAGAGAATGCTGTGCCCATTGTTGCTGGTGCTTAAGTTCTTGAAAGGTCTGCATATTTCTAGAAACAATGGCTGGGGAGGTATAAATACCTGCAAGGTGTTAGGCAGCAGTTGTTTTGTTGGTTATTGCGACAGTCGAGATTTAAGTGTACCACAGTGATCTCTTTCATTTGTTTTCGTGCAGTAAAACACCGAGTCAGCCTCGAAGACAGCTGATTGTCAATTTCACGTCTTTTTACTATAGCAAACGTTGTTCTGAAATTCTACAAACCAGATTTTTGAATCTATGTAACACACGCAGTCACAATTGGTGTCAGAGCGGGATCACCACGATGGAAGCCGTATTGGCGAAGATCTTAGAGCAGCTGAAAGAAATGAAAGCTGCAAATAACAACCACGAAGATGGAAGAAATGAAGACAGCTAATAACACCCTCACTACGAAGACGGAAATGGCACATGACAGCTTCATCGCCAAGATGGAAGAAATGAGAAGAGCAACCTCGCTGCGACGACCGAAACGAAGACCGAATTAACCACGGAAATGAAAGCGGCGAACGACAGCCTGGCCACAGAATTGAAGGCTGCGAACGAGGCTCTCGCCGCCAAATTTGAAGAGCAGTTGGCCGGCATGAGGGATGACGTCACGGAGCTGGGCAAGCAGATGGGTCAAGTGGACGAGCGCATCGAAGACCTGGCGAACCGCGTTTACGACTTAGAGGGAAAGGCCGACAGCAACACCAAGTCCCTGAACGCCATGGTGGAGGACATCGTCGGCAGAAGACTGAAACATCTAAAGACTGACGCGCCTGATACGACACATCTGTGCGCGTCAACGTTCGAAGTCTTCCGCCGCCAGTTCGACACGATGGTCAAGCACAAGTGATCGCCAGAGGAAGAGACCGCCCAGCTAATAGCCAGCCTCCAAGGACGGGTATCAGAGGTGCTGAACGCGATCCAGACATCGGCGGCGCCCAAGGACATCTGGGAGGCCCTGAAAAACTGGTTCGGAAACCACCGCTTGGCCGCAGCCTACCGCAGCCAACTGAAATCTAGGACGCAGCAGCCAGGAGAGACGCTGCAGGAATTCGCCCTGGCAATCGAACAGCTGGCCAGCAAAGCCTCGGTCGACCTCCCACTCGAATTGGTATCTCGGGAAGCCGCCTACTCCGTAGATGGGGGTACGAGATGCCGAGACACGTCAGCGCCTAATGCTCGGCGACTATAAGACCATCCACGAGGAGCTAACGGCCGCATTGAGAATGGAAGCGGTCAAAGTGAATGCTACCCCGACCTCGAAGACAAGGAGTATCCGCTACGATGGAGATCGAAGACCAGTCCAGGGACGCCAACGAAGAACAAGTGACGTGTGTTGGGGGTGTGGCCAGCCGGGACACCTGGAGAGAGACCGCCGACACCAAGCCGTCCAGCATAAAGAGCAGCCGGAAAACGAGTAAGGGCCGGCGTGGTGAGGGGCACGTCGGCGTCGTCGCCACCGTCCCCTGGAGTGATACTGCGCGCCGTTAGCCGACATACAGATGACAGCCTCATCACGGACGGTTGGGTGAAAGAGACGCCGTACCGGAGCCATACCAGCTAGTGACGGCATCGGGCAACACCTTGCCGTGGAGAGGGAGGCCCTGCTGCAGTTATCCTTGGGGCGGAGTGCCTTGCGTTGTGGGTGTTCGTCGCGAAGGTGGCTGAGGAGGTGATACTGGAACTGGATGCCCTCAGGAGCCACGAGGCGACGGCCGACGTCGGCAGGAAGTTTTTGCGGATCAATGGAGAAGAGGTGATGCTCCATTAATGGGTAAGAGCGACTGGACGGACCCCAGGAGATCCATGGTTCAAATCCCATCCATGGCATTGAATTTTTCAGGTTGACTCTATGTGTCAAAAACCTTAGCTTATATACGGCTAGTGTGAAGTGATTAATTTCCATCAATTAACTTAAATAATAAGAGTTTAATGATGAAGCCTGGGATTCAAGTACTTATAGTAAGTCGCCCCAAATGGTGTATCTTGGATGGGAGAGCCCCTATTGGTTTACCGGGAAAATATGAGTCTTCCAAGTTTTCTCGGGCTTTGGAATAATCACACCGCCAGGAAAGCTACAGCTCCTATTATATATGAGTCGATTGGAGAATTTAATGTCAGAATGGCACGTTGACCATGATAGCTCAATGGGAAAGAGGGACTGGACAGAAACCACGAGATCTGTGGTTCATATCCCAGCCATGGCATTGAATTTTTCAGGTTGACTCTTATCTACCAATTTTAATATTGATTAAAATTAATTATATGCTTTTCAATATATTTTTCATATGCTAAAGTAAGCAAACAAATGGATTAATGCATAATAGAAAATGTAACAATATGCAATTAAGAAAATGCAATATTATCTGACTTTTAAGGAATAAAAAATACATCACAACTTTGGGAATGAAATATCTAATAACATTTATTAAATTATAGATGAGTCGTATTTTTTACACATCAGCTTCACTTATGTACCTATATTGAGGACATGTTTCGCGGACTATTGTTCGCATCTTCAGCTTATATTGCGACTAAAGCTTGATCAAGCAATAATTGTTTTGCTTCACTGTGGTATTCCAATACAGTTAAATTTCGATATATCTAATAACATATTTACTAAGAATAGAACATTTTTTTTTGACACATATATGCAACAACACATTTTTGACCACAACACACGATGTCGCCTAATAGCCGTTTGGCTTTATAGAGTGCTACAGTATGCTACACAACTACCATAGAGAATATAAAGCAAAAACCTCTAACAACAAAGACCCATACATTGCAGGTATCATTTTGTATAGTAAACTTCCTTCATATATTAAATCAGCACAAGGCAATATATTTAAAAATCTCTTGAAAAAATACCTCATAGATAAATGTTTATACAGCCTAAGTGAATTATAATTGTCTTATATTCTTGTTGTAATTATTATACCTATTTCTTATATATAAATCTCTGTAAAGTTTAAGGGAATTAAAATTGTACTATATTATTATTACTCTATACTGATGTAGTTATTATATACTTACTAGTACTAGGAATATGTAAATATTGTAAAACATGTGTAAATATTAGCTAAAATAACTCTGTATGCAATAGTTGTACTAATTATGTAACACAATAATTGTTAAGGTTAATGTAAATGGAAACTCCTCAAACAAAGCTAAATACTCATGTAAATACTTTAGAATGTGACAATGTCTAATGCTTGTAACACACAAGTTTACAGACAATAAAGATTATGTAGCAAGATATTTGTCCAAAATGCGCTATGATTTTAGACCACTATAATGTTCTAGAAACCCTGCGCTGTGGCGATCATTTTGTAGCAAAAATTATAGTGATGATGTCTGTTCATTTGGTGTTTCCAAATAATCTAGTTCTCCATTGATCTTGCTTTTGATGTCAATTTCATGACAATTCTCCTGTACACTAGTATAATGTTTTGGGACACAGACTGAAGCAAAAGATGCTTTTATGAAATATCATGCGTCACAATGTTTCTGCAAACTTCACATACACATCCATACTGTTCGGAATCTCAATGCAGAAGAAAGATGCTAGTTGCAGTCAATTTTCTGTTAATAGTCCTGTCGTTACTATGGCAAATCAACATCTTTCTATTGGCCCTTATTATATTTCTTTTGCATAAAGTTCATGGCCAGATATAGTATTTTACAATTTTTTTAATTAGTTCTCAAACCATTTAACACTTGAACTAAAATGTCTTTAGAATTTCTAATAACATTATCGTTATTAAAATTATTACCAAAATTCAGTTCACTAATGAACTGAATGAGTTCAAGTAGAATGTTCTGATATAGGAAATAGTAGATTAGGTAACTTAGAGAACTAATTACATTGATGAAGCTCTGTACACCTAGTAGATAGACTAAAAGTTCATAAAAATGGAATTAAGCCCTTTGGCTTTATAGAGTGCTATAGTAGAGTGTTTTTATATAGGAAAGAGGTAACTTAGAGAACTAATTACATTGACCACGCTCTGGATGAAAGCTATACACTTAGTGCACTAAAACTTCATAAAAATGGAATTAAATACGACACAATGGAGTAGTTACTTGGTATGGAGGTTACTACTAGGATGGAAAAAATGAGTTTCTGATGACAAATGAATAATCTTTTGTGCTTCAAGATGAACAGCGAACCATGATTTCATCTGCATCAATGAATAAAATAGCTAATTTGAAAAGAATTTAAACGTTCACAATATTTTTAGATTAACGAGTTGTTTAACACTACATTACTTACTGTTTCTTCTTAAGGAAAACATTTCCGGAGCCTTTGCTCTCATCCTCAGTTACTGTTTGACTGGCATCACTGTTACTGTTTGACTGGCATCACTCCACATGATTCAGCAATTCTTCCTAAATTAAGTTTGTAATATTCATTTGACAGCAACATTATTAGCATCATATGCTTAACTTTCATGTCATTTTAAGTATCTGAACCAAATTACCCCTGAAAGTCCCACTTATTAAACAATGCACAAAGTAGACATTCAGAGTCATTTAGTACAGCAAGTTTATTATAAACAAATTTAATACATTTATTTGTGTTTACAAAATGTATTTAACAATATATAAAAAAATGGAAAACAGTCTATTGGACTGTCATCACTATCTGTTAAATAAGATCTATACAGACACAGAGCTCAGAATGATTACAAATGCTCAATTTATGTCTATGATTTCTTTTCAATCATCTTTTCATCATCACTGGAACTTGAACTGGAACTGGAATCCTAGAACAAAAGGTTTTTTAATTAGTACTGATAAGCAT